>VSMD01078305.1:0-51789 GCA_008750895.1 Mirza zaza | reverse complement strand
TAAAATACTAGAACTTTATCATTAACCTTGGCATCAGAGAAGGGAAGGGAAGTTGTCCTTCAAAATTATTTTCCATGAAAACTTTTGAATCAGCCTATCATGCTCACTTGAAGTTCCATTGAGGTTTATTAAAATTGCAACTGTATTGTGTTTATAGATTAGCATGGGAATAATTGACATCTTTCGGATATGGGTCCTTCCTACCCATAAACATGTTATATCTCTCCCTCTGTTCAGTTTTCCTTTTATATCCTTCAATAAAGTTTCATAATTTTCTCTTTAAAGGTCTTGCACTTGGTTTACTATATTTATTTCTTGGTACTGTACATGGTTTATTGGAGCTTTGGAGGGAGGCACGCCTCATGTTGGAGCTCAGCCACTTACAAAATGCATGATCCTAGTCAAGTCTCTTAAATGGTTCAATCCTCAGATTCCTCATAAATAATTATGCCTACAGCATAGAGCAGATGTGAGGATAGAATGAAATAAAGAATGTGACACCTTTAGAACATTGTAAATATCCAACAAATGTTAGCTCTTCCTGGAGTAGGCATAAATTTGGAGTTGAGTTTCTGAATGTGTGGGTGGTTGTACATCAGTAAGTGAGCTTAGGATATGGTTCCCAGTCAGAAGCAGGGCAAATGCAACCAGATCTGATCTATAAGTAACTGGCAAACAACGTGCTCCATCTTCCAAAGTAAATAGCATTTAATAAAGCACTGTGTGTGTGTGTGTGTGTGTGTGTGTGTGTGTGTGTGTGTAGTGTCCAAAACATCTACTGAATCTCAAAACAAGGATACTTAAGTTAAATCTTAAAATCATTTTGGTTAACTTAACAGAATACCAACTAAAAAAGAAAACTAATTGTAAAGATTTTTTTTTCTGTTGAAAATTTAGTGTGGCTTACTATCATAGTTGTTTTTCTTATTTTTTCAAGCTTAAAAAATGTTTAACCTTTTTGCATTTTTTAAAGCTTTTTTTAAAGCATCACATGTTTTATCATAAACACTTCAAACAATAGAGAAAAGTACAAAGAAGTAAACATTTCTCCCAAATCATACCATGTGAATAGAACCATTGTTTACATTTTGGTTAATATCCTTTTTTATATTTCTTCACATCAATGAATAGGCTTCTCAGTTCCCGCCCACTTTCCACTTTTTATTTTCCCTAAACAGGGCACTGTGGAAAGACTATATATATATATATATATATATATATAGTTGCAGAATTACATCGTTTTGCATCATTGCATTATATTCCATATTCTAGATTTGCACTAATATAACAAATCAATTCCCTATTTGTGGCTACTGTACCTTATAAAGTAAATCATGTTCCAATGAACCACTGCCGCACACCTCTTTGTTAGCTTGTATGACCACCTGCAACGATACATTCCTTGGGAGTGAGATTACAAGGATAAAAGGCACGCTCGTTTTACATTTTGACACGTATTGCCAAACTGCCTTCCTGAAAAGTTTGAATCAATTAGCACTATCATCCTCTGTGCACCAGGGTGCCCATTTTCCAATAAACTAAGTGGGTTTGTCAATTTTCTTAGTCTTTATCTATCTAGTAAGTGGGAAACAGCCCTTCTTTATATATACATTTCTTTGATTAGTAGAGAAATTAAACATCTTTTCATTTGTTTATTGGCTGTTTGGAATCTTCCTTTCTGATTGTCCCTGGTAGTTCTTAGCACATGCATCTTGTCTTAAGGGAGTTCTTTGTGTATTCATGTTGTGTGCAACACTGTGTGAAACATTTTGAGCATTAACAATAACCCTTTGTCTTATGTGTGGCAAATACATGGTGTCTCAACCTTGTTCAGGGTATATTTTTAAAGTTTAATATAAAAGTATACATACAATAAACAGCAACAGGCTCAGAAACAGAATATTGCCAGAGCCCCCAAAACCTCTACTTCCCCATTTAATCTATGCATTCTGCCAGGAGTAACCCTATCTTGATTTCTACAGAAATCAATTGGTTCCCCCGTTTTTCCTTTTTTACTTTTTTTTTTTTTTGGTCAGTAGTTTCATCGGCACACAGAAGTTTCTAATTTTATGTCAAGTTCAACGATCTTACCCTTTATTATCTCCAGGCTCCTTGGTATGCTTAGGAAACTATTTCCTGCCCCACATTTATAAAAATATTTTTCTATCAGAACCTTCTGTTTTTTGTGTCTCGAAGGGATGGGCCAAGGGTCACAATCTAGCTCATTCAATGACCCATCTTTCCCTTGTGCAGTTGGAATGTACACATATAATTCATATATTTGTCCATGTACTTAACATATGCACATGTGTGGGTCTATTTTTTCATTCTTTATTCTTTTTTCTGTTTCACTGTGTCAATGACCATGCCTCACGTCTCTTGTATTGATTACCTTTCAGTTACTATAGACTTAGTTCTCAGACATATCAATATCTGCTATGATTTAATTTCTCTCGTTGGGTTTTCCTACCTATCCTCACACATTCACGCTTTCATATGAATTTAAGATAATTTTGTGGAGCAGTTTCTATCTGATTTAGCCTCTCTCTCTTCATCCCATAGGTCTGCAATACCACCTCAGTCAGAGAATGTGGAGGGCATTGTTTCCACATTTTGAAATTTATTGGGGTTTTCTTTGGGGTGTAATATTTGATCCATTAAATAAACGAACATTTTTAACAAGGTGTATTTCTTGTTTGTAGCATAAAGAGTTGTTTGTATCTCTAATCTGTCACCCTTATTAATTATTCCATTTATGTTCTCAAATAACCTTAGTTCTTGATATGTTACCAATCAAGAGTGATTCTTGTTTCTTACTGATACTACATTTCTGCTGGATTTTTCTTTGCAGAAAACCTGCAGTTTTTATTTCACACACTTTAATGTTCTATAATTGGTACAAACTGATTAAAGACCATTCTATCTTCACTGTGATTGTACCCTTAATCATTAAAAAGTGGGCTTCTTTATCCCATGTAATTTCTTCGTTTTTCCGTTTGCCTCATCTGTGTTTTCTTGAACTCTTCATTTACATTGGGGTCTTTCCTTTTTTGGTGTTGCTTTTTATTGGCCCATTTTTTTTGCCCATCATTAGAGGTATTTCTGGGAGAGAACACAAAATAATGCATGTTTTAACCCAATGTGAGAGGAACCATTACAGGTTTTATTTACCTTGTATTCAATTACTGGTATAGCGGATATTTTAGGTGGTGTTTCTTTCACTAATTTCCATATAAAATATTTATACTTTTGTGATACTGCATTCGCCATCTGTTATTTATCTTATGGTTTGTTTTTATTTATTTATTTTTTGCCCCTTCTTTTATACTTTGGTTGATATGTGCTATAGTTTAAATTTTATTTTTATACTTTCAAATCATGTGTTTGGACCTGCCTTTCTCCACTGGTCATCTAACGTGTGTATTGATATCTTCCATGGGAGAAGAGGACTCTGAGACACATTATAACCCCACTCTACTTCCTGCCCCGCCTCTCTCTTTTATTGGTGGGATTTTTGTTCCAGGCTATTATCATTAAATGATTTAATATCATGGAGCTTTTGTTTCAAGACCATAAAAATTATGTTCTGTTTTATGACCATAGTTATAGCAGCTTTTCCAATGTAATTCCATGTTTAGGATGATTCAGTATTTCCAGTCTCTCTATAGCACAGCTTTAGCAATGCGAATTCTTTACTCTGAATTATCTTTTGGTTGGGTGGATTAAGTCTTCCAGTAGATTTTTCTGGAAGGTGATGTGAAAGCCATATTTCCTGAGTCCTTGCATATTTGAGAATGTATTTCTGTTGTCTTAGCAAGGCTGGCAGCTTGGCTTTATATGCAACTCTTGGGTAAAATTACTTTCCCCAATACAGGTTTGCTATTAATATTTTGACCCCGAATCCACCATTTGGGGTCTGTATGTAAGAAAATGCCTTCTGTGCACCCATTCCCTGCTGGTGCTCCCTTCTCCATCTGCCCATCCTGTTTCTGTCTACATCACTGATTCTGCTCTGAAGGTGTCCCCAACTCCAGTGGAGGAATGGTCATGGAATTAGGGATATGGATTCCAGGCAAGGAACCTGGGCACCACAGGTCAGCCTTCCAGGCACAGGACACTGAAAGCAAAAGCACGATCTCAATACTGCACAAAAGTAAATGGTCTTCCACTGTTGTTTGAGATAACAGAAAGCCTTAGAAGGAGAACTTTGGACAAACACAAAGGGACTCAGTTCAGGGCTCAGAGCACTATTGGGTATTACATTTGCACAGCCAGGCAGTGGTTCCAGCATAGTGGCTCTCACATTGTATAGTTGGTGTGTATGGCTACAATAGATGGTCTGAGCAGAGGTGGCCAAACCCATCAGGCCAACTGAAAGCAAAGGTGGGCAGTTTGTATTGCTCTTCTCTCCCGCACAGGATGGCCTTCAAAATGCTCCTCCTTCAGTAGACTAATTTCCCCCCTTTCTCAGGCTCTTGTCTGGCCTCTTTTCTGGCCTTTCCCATTGTCCTATGGTTCTGAATTCTTGGCCGTTGACCTGTGGGTTGAAGGGTGTTCCATTGTTCGTCTTGCAAATAGCCTTTGCCTTGGAGCATGACTTTGCCTGAAGGATGCACCTGCTGTTCTTAAAGCCCCTTTAGCTGGGTAGGAACCATCCCTAGGCAAAGTGCTCACAGCCTGTGCTCATCTCCCAGGTGCTCAGTGCTGGCCCCCAGTATGACCCAGTAATTATGACCCCTTGTAATTAACCCTTCTGGAAAGTACCCCTGTTTTGTAGTCACGGGTACTCTCACTTACAGAGGTGATGGATGTGTGCAAGCTGGTGTAAGACTGGAGGCAGCACATTCATGGAGAAAGAGGATGAACTTGGAAGCAGATACACATGACTTCAAATTCTGGTCGTGGGCAAGTCATTGCCAAATCTCTGGTCACACACGCAGCAATGCAGTGTCTGACGCATCACTGGTTTTCAGTAAGTCGTGGCCCACCCTCCGTAGGACCTCATCTTACTTTTTGTTTAAAATTTATCCTTTTTCCTCCAATTGCCAGCACAAGGTCACTTAGACCCTGAACTCTTAGCGCCCCAGTTAGCGTAGCCTGATGTGGTAGGACATATTGGGGTTCTTCGACATCTCCGTCTCCCCACCTTGTTTTCAGAACACTGTGTGTACACCAAATCCCCTTGCTCTGTCTTCCACCTCCCTCATTCTCGCTTTTCCATCATTGCAACTTCGTTATTTTCCTTTTTAACCTGAGTCACTTCCTGAAGCAGATTCTCTATTTCCCTGCTGGGATTTTTAGTTAGGATTTATTATTTTTTTTTTTGGTGGGCTTTTCTGTGACATTCATCTCTGTAATGTTTTCATTTGTTTCATTTCTCTCCTAAGACATACCAGCTCATTTTTCTTCTCTCATTTTATAACCTCCACGGATAACTCTTCGAATCGTGACTCTTGTGCGTGAGTTTGCGTTTTAGGCATCCTGCCTCTGCTTCTTGGTAATTCCTCTAGGGGGTGAGTTCCTCCAGCTTCTGCTCATGTTCTCATGTCCTCCTTTTAGCAGGGAGGCACGTCCTGCATGGGGGTCCTCTATTGCTCCTTGCTGGTCGTTATACATCTCAAGTTGGGTGGCCATTTGTTTTAGGCTGGGGAAACTGGGCTGGATATTCCTTAACTTTAACTTGGGTGCATCATCTCAAACACCTTCAGAGCAAATCCATCTTTCCCTTTACCCTGGGGGCTTCTCTCCCTCGGTTTTCAGGGTCAGGAGGTTGGTGTTGCTCTTGGTGAGCTGTGGCCCACTGGTCCCCCTCCATCCTCCTCCAGACCTCTTCCCCACTGGGCTATCACAACCAGGTGATATGTCCATGGCTCACTAGCCTGGAGCCACCTCTTCTCACCACCTCTGCGATGCTAAATTGGGGACTGAGTCCCTTGTTGCCTGCCCCAAACTCATCTCTCCTCTCTCCAATCAAAATGTTACTGCCAGCCATTTGAGGCTGTGAAACTTCGATTCCATCTTTCCAGCCTAGCCAATGACAGCTCCATCCAGACAGTTACCTGGACCAAAAGTCTTGCAGGCATCGCTGACCCCCCCTCTGTCACGCCCACAGACAACCCCGCAGCAAGCCCTGCTGGCTCCTCTCTCAGCACAGGCCCACAGTCTGGCCCCTGTCTCTGCTGCACTGCCCCATCCTGGTCCACACCACTGTCACCCTCACCTGTGCCATTGCAAGAGCCTTCCACCTGGCCCTGCATGCTCCCCGCCTGCTCTCTGCCCACACCACAGGCAGAGTGGTCCTCACAGGCATGGGGCACATGCCCTGCCCCACCCTCTGCGCCGTGCAGCATGGGGGTCCACAGCTGCGCAGTGCTCCAGGGGCCCCGCAAGGCCCGCACCCCCGTTCCCCGATACCCTATTCACTGCTGTCTGCTTTGCTCTCTCCCCGTCCACACCCACTGCTCCTTCTGCTGGGAATGCTCTTCCCCAGCACCTGCCTGCCCAGCTCCCGCACGGCCCAAGTCTTCCATCTAGTGATACTGCTATGGGCTGAAAGTTTGTGTCCCCTAACATTCATGTGATCAGTTCCCTTTTAAAAGAGATGCCAGAGAGCCTTCGCCCCTTCTACCATGTGAGGACACAGGAAGGCTGTGAGTCAGGAAGCGGGCCCTTGCCGGACACTGAATCTGCTGGCATCTTGATCTTGAACTTCGGAGACTCCGGAACCATGAGAAATGAATTTCCGTTGTGTACAAGTTGCTCAGTCTGCAGCATTCTGCTATAGCAGCCTGCGTGGACTAAGAAAATCGCCCGCTTGGTTTGCTGAGTGTGCCACAAACTGGGTGTCATAGACAACAGGAATTTCCTATTTCACAGTGCTAGAGGGCAGATGTCCAAGATCAAGGTATTGGCACGGTTGGTGCCTTCTGTGGGCTCTGAAGGAGAATCTGTTTCATGTCTGTCTTCTCTTCTGGTGGTTTTGGCAACCTTTGGGGTTCCTTTGCTTGTAGGTGCAGCGCCCTGACCTCTGCTCTTATGCTTACGTGGCACTGTCCCTGTGCACACGTCTATCTCCACATCCCTCTGATGTGAGGACGTCAGTCATGATGGATCCAGGCCCATCCTAATGACCTCATTCCAACGTGATTGCCTCTGTAAAGACCTGTCGCTAAATAAGGTCACATCTTGAGGTAGAGGGTGGAATTAGGACTTCAACATATGCATTCGGGGGGGTCACAATTTACCCTTTAACAGTCCCATTGTCCATGAGGGATGGCCTTCCCCCCAATTTACCACTACAAAACTGTGTCCCCACCCGTGTCCCCAAACACCCAACCCTAGGTTCAACTTGTATCATGGAAGATGGAGTT
Source organism: Mirza zaza (assembly GCA_008750895.1). Taxonomy (NCBI): domain Eukaryota; kingdom Metazoa; phylum Chordata; class Mammalia; order Primates; family Cheirogaleidae; genus Mirza; species Mirza zaza. The sequence goes on along the minus strand of VSMD01078305.1, from coordinate 44,419 downwards.
TATTTCTCCAACACTTTATTCCTTGTTTGCTGTTCTTAGCGAATTTTTATCCCAAGTCAGATGAAAACAAACATCACCCATGTAGCTCAGGGCCACCTCCCCGGGCCCAGAGCCCCTCAGATCACAGGTCTTGGTCCTGCCTCAGCCCCAGACCCACACGCAGTCCAGCCTGCATGGACGCTGTCAGTGGTGGGGGTCAGGTACCAGGTGGTCGTGGCTGGGGGGCCCAGGAGGAAAGAGAGGTGGCTTCTAAGCAGGCGGAGTTTACCTAGGAGCACTGACCATGCCCCACCTCAGCAGAAAGGAAGAGACACCCTCCCCACACACCTGTTCAGCAGTAATCAATGCAACGGCTCAGGCTAATGAAAGGAGGGCTTCTCCTCTGCTGTCGGTCCATTTCCAAACCCTCCTGGCCCCCAGCTGTCACCCTGCGCTGGCTCCAGGCAAGCGCCAGGAGGGCCGCCCCCATCACGGGCAGAGTGAGGGTCTCCCCTCCAGCCCCGCCGTGGCCCTGGCGCCCAGGCTGAGCTTTTCGGGAGACCGGGCTGCCTGGCACGCTCAGCACCTCACTAAACATTTCACGCCAGCATGGTATCCCACGTGGCTCCTGCGCAGGGACCCACCAGGCTCCATGTCTATGTGGGGAGCTGGTGGGGAGAGGGGCACATCCAAGACTCAGTCCCAAGAGAACACGGGAGAAAGAGGAAAGAGAAATCAAGCGACAGGCCAAATCCAGATGGTGCTGAGGCCTCTCTTCTCCTCCCCAGGGCCGCACAGCCCACACCAACCCAGAGCCGCCCCCTCTCCTGTCTTCGCAGCCCTGTGGCTTTCCTGGGGTCTGGACTGAGCCCCTGACCAGCTCCCAGCGTCCTCCCAGCCCCGTGGTGTGGTCTGCTCTTCTCTGATCAGCTGCTCCCAGTAGACCATCTCCCTCCTCTGCAAGAACCTCCCGGCAGGGGTGGCTTTACCACCTCTGAGGCTAAGGAAGCCTCTGTTTGAGGGTCCCTCTCTGTCCAGAGCCCCTTCTAAAGCCCTGGTGGGGCCCCAGGCGATGTGGTTCATGCACGTTGTCAACTCACATGTTAACTAGGATTAGTAGCTGCAAAGAACGCTTGCTACTCCCTGAAATCTTACAGTTCGTATATGTAATAAAAGAACCTTGGCAGGAGATTCGCCCAAATTTGACAACAACCCTGAAAATGTGCATGACATAATCCATAACGAACTGTGAAGGTGGAAGAAACTTCTGGAAACTGTCCACGGTAAAAAGGCGTTTTGCTGAGACTCCGTTGGAGGAAAGCTTGAACTGACTCTCCGCAGAAAACAATATTGCAGAATCTGTGCCTTACGAAAAAAGAGGTAAATAAAGAGGATGCAGCCCAAACAGTGTAGGGGAGGAAGCCCCGAAGATGTGTCAGGATGCTAAGCAATAAATTTAGTGAGGTTTGCTTTGATTTTGTGTTGTTTTTGGTAATTGTGGGCTCTTTGAAATCTGTAATTTATTATGATTTTTCTTCTATTCTAAATAAATGTTAACTTATGTAGCTAATTTTGAATCCTAATTCTCTGTTCTTTTTTAAAAGAGAATAGTCCCAAGCGGTATAATTTTCAGAACCTGAGTCTGCTGCCTACAACAGCTTCCTAGAATAAAAACTCCTCACCTATGGTGTGCAAGGCTCCCTGGTCCCTCCCTGTCCCCTCTGATCCCACCCGCAGAACCAGCCCCCTCACTCACTATGCTGCAGAGTGCCCAGTCTTTCCCCAGTCCCCTGACTATAGAGCTCAACCCTACTTTGGTGACTGCATTTGCTATATCTCCTGCCTGGAACCTCTCCTGCAAATTTTTCCTTCTGGTCATTTTGGGCTAAGCTCCAGGCCACCTCTTCTGAGAAGACCTCCAGGATAATCCTACCTAAAGCAGAGATCCTGTCCCACTGCACCCCACACCCTCCCCAGCTACTGCAGTATCCCTTGGCTTTGTTCCTTCATCTGAAAGTGCCATGTTCCGTAGATAGTTCCTGTCCCCTCCCCGACCTGGGAAGCAGAGGTGGAGACATGTTGACGTTGCCCATCACTGTGTCTTCAACACCTGCAACGGTGCCCAGCACACAGTTAGCACTGTGGGCCAATAGACCATTGGTTGCAGTTTGAATTAACAGCTTTCTGGAAGGTGTGTTAGCAGTGTGTCTTGAGAGCCTTAAAATGTGCAAACTGACTAATTTCCACTTCTAAAAATTAATCCCAGAGGAATCATGAGGGAAGCACACAAAAATGGAGGTTAACCTGCTGCTAAAAATCATGAGACTCAATCAGATATGGGTTTTAGTCCTGGCTCTGCCAATTAAATAGCTGTGTGACCCTGAGCATGTTTCTAACCTCTCTGAGCCCTAGTTCTCTCATTTGTAAATGAGGACAGTAATTGTACTTTCCAGAGAGGGAATTTTGAGGCTCATGTGTGGTCATATGTCGAAAGTGTTCACACAGAGCCAGGCACATGAGCACAGCTCAATAACCGTCCACTGGTACCATATTCCATGATGCTCATTGTGGTATTGTTTATAGTGGAGTAAAATCTGAAAGAGCTTAAATATCTAACTATAGGGGATTGTCTGGATACGTTATGCAGCATCTTTAGAATAAATTGTTATATATCCATGAAAAGCCTGTTTTTAAAGACTATTTAATAATGCAAGTAAAAGAACGCAAAATGAGATTACGTGGAAAAGGTAGGATACAAAACCAAATAAAGGATGATCCTACTTTTAGTACATAAACGCATCCTTATGCTCATTAGAGCTTGCCAGTGGATGTGTATACTGCAAGGAAATGCAGCAAAATCTTAACAGGCCATCTGTGGGTAATGGATTTATGGACATTTTAATTTTCCCTTCATTTGTACTATAAGCATGTGTTACTTTAAAGTCAGTAGAGGAATAACACTAATTTTAAAGTGCACAGAGGATGCTCAGTTTTCTCACAGACGGCATGGCCTGACCATAGCAATCATTTGTGGATGGGAGATGGTGGATTTAGTTACTGGCTCTGGTTTTTCAGCCTTCCCTGTATCATGCACTTGGCTGGGCTGTGCCTCCCACAGAAGGCAGAGTGACCCTCCCCGCCTCTTGACATTGGGCTTGGCCTGTGACTTCTTGTGGCCAATGGGATGTGGGAAGGAGGGACAGTTGCAAGCTCTATGCCTCAGTCCTGAGAGGCTTCACGTTTCCAGGTGCCCTCTTGTACGTTTGCAGTTGCCATGGGAAGAAGATGCCCTGGCATGTGGAGCAGCCCAGTATCCCAAACCTGCAGCTCAGAGCTGGCCAGCTGACCTGCAAAGGGATGGGGAGTGCATGATTATTATCCTGCGCCACTGGGATTTGGTGCTTGTTTGTTACACAGCAATAGCTGGCTGATATGTTGGAATGTTTCACATGTGCTCAAACCCATCAAGAGGAGGCTTTTGTTACTTCAGGAAGGTACCACTGGATTGCATTGACAAGAGAGTTGAAATCTACAGTTATATAGAGGGAATAAGTTCTAACGTTCCATAGCAGAGTAGGGTGACTATTAACAACAATGTGTTTTATATTTCAAAATGGCTAAAAGAGGATTGGAAATGTCCCCAATGCATAAAATAATAAATACTTGAGGTGACAGACACCAAGAATACCCTGACTTGATCATTACACAGTCTATGCATGTAAGAAAATATTACATGTATCCATAAATAGATACAAATATTTGTGTCAATTTAAAAAATAGATGAAATCTAAAACATTTTGAAATCAGCAAACAAATGCTCAAAGATCTCTAAGGCAAAGAAGCCCTGAATCCCCCATTGATCTCCGCATGTTTTCAGACACTGTTAGTGTCTAAGATTTAGAGTCACAAAATATGAGAATCTCCTTGTTCCTAGATAGTGGCCAGTGCTAGGACAACAAAATGGTAATCCTCATTTAGACAATATTTTTTCTTCTTATAAAAATTGTACATATACATTATAGATAATTCAGACAGATAAAGAAAAAAATCACCCATAATACCAACACCCAAAATAACTTAGGTCAAACATTGGATATGTACATGTATGTGTTTACATAAGTGTGTACGTTTACCACAGAAAGGACAATGTACTACACATCCTGTCCTGTGACCTCCCGTCCATGTTCACTGTGCCATACGGGCCTTCCCAGGCCATGTTACACCTGCACGGTCATTTCAAAATGTGGAGTGTTGTCTAGTTTTCCACTGAGATGATGTAACATAAATAACTTTACCTAACTCCTAGGGTATCGTGTGTAGATTATTTTCAGTTTTTAGCTACTACAAGCATCGTCCTGTATCAGCTCTCTGCGTCCATCTCTGGTTGTCTCTAAGGGTCAGGTTGCCAGGGGTGGGGCTTCTGGGTCGGGGTTCTGCATGTTTATGAAGCGTCCAGTCTCCGAGGCCATTGTCCTCGTCTGTCTGACGGGAGGGGCTTGACCTCAGTGACCTGCATGGTTGTCTTCCCGTCTCTCCGGCCTTCTGCTGTATTCAGACACCCCTGGGAAGGGGGGACCCCAACATCATCCAAAGCACCATGGCTTGCCTAACTCAGATCCTCCCAGCAGAAAGCAGGGCCTGGGAGAGGTGAGGATGGACAAGGACACCAGGACGGTGTCAGACTCGCAATTGCCCCTACATGACCCGTGTGACGGATCCTCCTCCTGCAGCCTTGCTGGGCGGGTGAGGAAGCTGCTCCCAAGGGGCGTCCAAGGCCAGCTCTGCATCTGGGCCGGTTTCACGGCCAGGAGCCCTAGAGCCGTGGCTCTCTGCCCCCTGCCCATCACTCTGCAGGCAACAGGCAGCGTGTGGGCCACCTGTGAGCCTCCTCTCCCTGCTCAGGTGAACCTGTGTCTGAGGTCCCACTGGCCGTCCTGTGACTCTGCTCACTCTGGGCGTGACATGTGGACACAGAGCCTGGGGCCCGGGTGCACACCGGGAGCCGGGGATCTGAGGTGGCCCAGCTGGGCACCCACTGGGTTTCCTGGGCCTACCAATCAGGAACATCTGTTTTGGAGCTGACATACAACTTTTCTCGCATTGCACCCATTATACATCTGCGAGTTAGTTTATTGGGGCAGTTAGCATGACTTCAGCAATACTCAGAATTCACTGAGCAATTTGTGCAGGGCCTGTGTTCCACGCGCCTTTTCCACCCCCTCAGCAGGACTGTGACCTTGGGACTAGTACTCCTGTTTTTCCAGAGCAGTGACTGAGCTGGGATGCGGACTCAGGCCTTCTGGATTCTCACCCATCGTGGGCACAGCTTTATGGTTCTGGAGGAGCTGACACTCCCGGATCCTGCTGGTGCCTGACTCCCTCCCGGTGAGCAGAGCAGGGAAGAGTGTGCAGGCTGGAGTCTGACAGGACGGGGTCCAGGCCCTCCGGCAAGGGCTTTGTTTGCCCATGCCTCAGTTTCCTCGTCTGTCCAATGGGGCTGCCATGCCAGGATCCACCACATGGGCTCATTTGAGGGTGGAGTGAGATCTAAACACAGCGTGCTTGGCACCGAGTGTGGGCCAGGGTAGGGGCAGATTACGTGCTCACCTGGAGCAGGTGCCCCTGCATCCATGTGCCCATGTGGCCGCCCCCAGCCCTTCCCACCCCGGCCTCCACCTTCACGACTCTTCTCTAAGTAACGGCTTCCTGTCCCTCCGCTGCACGCTCCAAACTCGCTGCGCTGGAGGAACTGGGACACCCCCGCCGTGCCGCGCGGTTCTCCGGAAGCCCAGACGTCTCAATTATTCATCAGGCAACTTTCCATCAAAGGGCCCGGAATTTTGGAAACTTTTTCCCCAGTCGCCTGCTGTGAGCACGCCAGGTCCTACTGATTTAGTGAGCTGGGGAGAGGAGGGAGCCTGCCGCTCCCAGAGGGCAGACGGGCTGGGTGGATCTAAAATAGGAGGGAAGGCAGGCTGACCTGGTTTGGGCGGCTATTTGGGGCTGGCCTTCCGGGACTCTCCCCGGGGGCTGGGTAAGGAGTCAGGGCAAGGGGGTGCTAGCACTTCCCGTGGGTGGGCAGGGCCGTGGGGAAAGCTGTCTGCCCTGGGCTGTGTCCATCTGTGTGCGGTCACCTCATGAGGGGACCGTGGCTACTAAGGTCTCCCCCACCAGCTCTGGTCTCTGATATGCCTCCAGCTCTCCCCAGGCTCCGGGGCCCCCGTCAGCTGGTGCCTTTGCCTCTGTGCTCAGCATTCTGGTCATGGACACTTTTCTTCTGAATGATTGGGGTGAGGACGGGAAACCAAAGACGGATGCAGCCAAATCAAACAAGACTGTTAACTCTCATGCAGTTAAAGCATAAGCTGGCTTTGCTGGCTTCTGGCATTTCAAAGCTGAAAGGGCCCTCAGAAGCTATGGCCCCAACTACTGCAATTGCTGTGACTTGCTGGCTGCTTAAACATCGGGTCTTGGTGCCTCAGGAGGGAGCTGAGCCCCTTAGCTCTGTTCAAGGAGGATGGCCCAATCGGCCCCAGGACACTTCCGGCCTCCTCTGTGGTCACACTCTTGCATGGAAACTCCCCTCCGGCCAGGACGCCGGTTGTTCCAACATGCTTTGCACCTTCTCGGGTCTGGGTCTTGCTGTCTGTGTCTCTGGTCTGGAAGCCCTCACTCTCCCGCCTGGGGGAATTATCAGCATTCACCAATAGCTCAGGTGTCACCTCCTGCTGAGGTCAGCCCTGGCCCCACTGGGTTGAGCTAACGGGTCAAGCTAACTGCTCCCAAAGCAAGCCCACACGTCAGGGCCTTTGCCCCAGGGTGCCCCACCTGGCGGGGAGTTCCCTCTGATGTTTGCTCGATGTCTCAGAGAGACCTCCCCTGTCCCCACAGTCCAAAGTGGCCACTGTTAACCTGCCCTGAGCCAGACTCCATAACATCGTGAGGGTTTGATCTCTTCCCAGCACCTGTCCCCACCTGGCATGATCTTGTTGATGCGTTGTGTACCTGTCTCTTCCTGTGTCCCGGCTGCAGAACTTCAGCTCCTGGGTCACTATGTCCCCAGGCCCCGTGCAGGCCTGCACACAGTAGGGCCACAGTGAGCCTCGGTGGGATGAAACTTCTTCCTTGAGGTTATCCCGAAAGGACTGGCTGGTGTCCTGAAGGGTTTGCAGGCCCCAACAGGAGGACCCTTGGCCCCACCCCCAACCCTGGCCGCCCCTGTCAGCCCTCAGAGTCTCCACGGGGCGCAGAGCCCGCAGGTGGGGCTCAGCCAGGCCTCTCCTGCGATACTTCATGGCTCCTCTCTGGGCGCCTAATAACAGCCACATTTCCAGAGTTTGGAGGAGTTTAAGACCAGTCAAGTGGATAAATCGGAGTTTTTAAAATGGGCCAAACATGGATTTACACAATAGGCTGTGACAAACGCATCTTCAGGGGACGATCTGGCAGGAAACATCCTTTTTTCCAAAGGGCGCCGCGGCCCCGGGAGAAATAATGAGGGCTTTCTCAGGATTCTAATTATTCTCTGGTGCTGACAGGCCAAAGAGCCAGAACTGCCACCGCTCACCGCTCACGTGTGCACCCAGCGGGAGCTATTCCTGGGTCTCCAGGTAGGCGTCCTGCTCCCAGGGGTGGCCTGGCGTGTCCAGCTATGTCCTCGAGGTCCCTGCCTCCCTCCCGCCCACACAGTCTCCGAGGGAATAGGGAGTGGGAGGCCCCTGTGGGCCCAGGGCTAGGGACAAGCAGGTCCTTCACCAGCTGGGCTCTTCCTCGTGCGACAGCTCTGGGGACAGTCGGGGAGGCTTCTGTGTCTCCCGAATGTGTCCGACAGGCTCAGGAGCTGCAGTGGTTAGAGATCAGGGCAGGAGGCTGCTGCTCAGCGAAGAAATAAGGGCCCTGCACTGTCCAGGCTGAAAGGGCCACGATGGCGGCCACCCGATGCCGCGATTGTCCCCATAGGGGAACGGAGGCTGGTATGGGAATATTGAAGGCAGAATGACGCGAGCGCTGGATTCCGGAATTGTCAGTGCTGACCTCGAGGTGGTAGGGACGGGCTCACCCGTGTGGAGCGCCAGCTGAGGGCCAAGCACGGCCCTCGGCCTTGCCATGTGTCATCTCACTTGGGCTCACACCAGCCCTATGAGGTAGGCATTAATCCATTTCCTAGATGAACAAAGTAAGACTCAGAGAGGTTAAGTGACTGGCTCATCATCCCACAGCTCATTCCTTTTCCATACCAAACTGGCCAACCTGGAAAAGACTTCCAGACTCCCTAGCTCCACAGCAGGAAGTGCTCCACCCCCCACGTCCTGCCCCAGGCTGGAAGGAGGGGGGGGCAGGACCTGGGACCTCAGCTGGGCCCTGCTCCTCAGGGAGTGCTTCCTGCTCCTCTTGCACTGATGGGCCGTGTGTGCTGAGGCAACCAGGCGAAGAGAGAGGGCCGAGGTCATGGCACTAGCTTAGTGCTTGGATTCGGGGCCTCTCTACAGGTCCAGTTTCTCTGGCTTCTGGTCCTGCCTGACTGTGGGCTCATCTTCACTGCCACCATCTCGCACAAACCCCATCCAGGCATCCAGGACTCTGCAATGGCCCCCAGCGTGTCCACCATCCACTCCTTCCTGCTTTCCCAACCCTCCTCCACGGCAGCTCAGGGAGCCTTCAAGAAAGTTCAATCAGAGTCAATCTTTCCCCTACTTAAACCCACCAGGGCTCCTGTTAACATTCAAAGAAAACCCAAATCCATCTCTGGCAGTACTGGTCAGTGACGGAGCTGGGTCACGGGAAGGGAGTCCGGTTACAGCAGCCTTGGCTCTGGGGCTTCCGGAACCCAACAGAAGCACTGGAGGCCTGTGGCTGCCACCCATGCAGGGCGGTCTGGAGGGCAGCCGGAGGGGGGCACATTCTCCTGTCCCCCACCCCGTGGCAGGGACTGTCGGCTCTGCTGCGCGGCAGGGAGCCTGGCCAGGGAGCCTCTCACCCTGCAGCCCACTGGGGCCCTGCCGGAAGGAGCGTCCACGGCCCCAACCCGTGGGCCACAGGCACGTCTTTCCATAGCACCGATGGCACCGCTGGGTGAAACGCCACCCACAGCAACAATGGAGGACAGCCACTTACTTATTTTCAATTAAAAAAGAACTTGCCAGGAGCCGAGACTCTCAGTTCCATGAGGACCCCAAGTGCCTGACCTGGAAGTGAAGTCCCTGTCCTGCCCTGGCCCTGGAAGCCATGTGCAGGCAGCGTCCGGGAGGGGGAGAGGCCCGAACTCCTCAGAGGCCCAGAGGGCAGGCGAGGGCTGCAGTGGCTCCCGGGACAGACGGTGAGCTCGGGGCCTCTGGGAGCCCTGCAGGGGGCTCAGGTAGCAAAGCCCCACACCGGGGTGCTGCCTGGGTGCCGATGCCCTCCTCTGCTGGTCCCTGCCCCCGCTGCACCTGTGCCCGATGGAGCTGGAGGGGCACTGCACTGCCAGCGCTAGCGTTGTTTGAGAACAATGGCATATTGGTTCTCGTCCGTGGGTCTCCCTGCAGGTTGCTGAGACCACTGGAAGTTCTCTGACCGCGAACCCAGCTCAGGCTGGACACACGGAGCTGACCGAGGCCTGGACACAGGGGTTCTGCCCATCGCACTGCTGTGTGCCCTTGGGAGAGCCGCCAGGTCACTCTGGGCACCCCCTGGCAAAGCCCTCACTGGGTCCCCACTTGGAGCCAGGCCCACGTTAGATTCAGAGGAGAGACAGCCAAGCAGCATGGTCCCCGCCTTTGGGGACTAGAGCAGAGATGTCATAGTATTCGGGCAGGGGGGAGTTGGGGAGGGTTAATTTGACTGTGGACATAGTGACTCACCCACTGCAAAAGCTGCCCCATACCTGCCCCTCGGCTGTCCCCTGGCCTGGGGTGCATGCTCTGGGGACAATGTTCACCCTCAGGCAGCCTCTACAGCCCAGACATGGGCAAGAGGGACAGGGGCCTGCTGCAGATGGTCAGGCCGTTGGGCGGAGAACGCTGGGGTCCCACAGTGTGGCCCAGCTCTTCCCTTCGCCCCTGCAGAATCTGTGCCCCGGGCAGAGCTCGGTGGAAGAGCCCTGGTGTGTGGCGGGGCGGTGGGGGTGGGGGTGTCCACTAAAACACAGGGACTGTGGTTACCTGTTTAAGTGTGGATCTGCCCTAAATATGTGTCACCTGCCTTCCCCGACCCCTGCTATAGCTCCAGGACCCAAATGAGCCCAGCCGGTGGGTGCCCCCTTGCCGGAGCTGTCCACCCTCCACCCCTCCTTCATCCCTCACCTCCAGCCCCTCCTTCAGCACCGCCCCCCCTCCCCCGCCCCCGCTGTCTGCCGGGCTCTGCTCAAGGGGCGTGCGGCTGATGGAACTTGATGGAATCCTATAAAAATTCGTTTCATTGCACGTCAACCCTCATCTCGCACTGCTGGCTCCCTGAGCATTTTATAGCAGGGGAGACAGGAAAGAAAAAAGAAAGAAAAACACTTGAGCTTCTTGAGATAAATAGGGAGTGCTGGTGAGGCTGAAGTGTCGCAAACACTTCCTGTCTGCTGCCAACACCGCTGCTGCCTGATAAGCTTCCCTTAGCTCCTGGAAGCATCTCGATGGAGAGTGAAGAGAGGCTCCACGGCCTGCTCCTGTGGCCTGCAGCTGCATGGCTCAGGATGAGGAGCCTCCTCCCTCCCCGGGCACCAGCGCCAACCGGCCCATAGCACCCGTCAGGGTCTGCGGGCACCAGACCAGACCCGCTGATTGCGCCGTCACTCTCCTGGTGGACAAGCGAGGTTCCCACGATGCCCGCAGCACCCAGCGCAGTCCCCTGCCACCAGCCCCCCACTTCCTCGCCCTGAGAGCCTCTCTACCAGCATGGCGGAGGGGCACGAGGCTCTAGCCAGCTGCCAGGCAAAGGACATCAATGGACACAGAGGGTCCTGAGCTGGTGGTCTGTCCTGGATCTGGGGACCTTGATCTGGTACTGAGCCCCACTGTGGGGTCTGCACCAGCTGGCTCCTGCCCTGAAATCAGTGGGAGCAGAATTGGGGTCCATGGGGGGTGTCCTCAGGGAAGGGATGCAGCGTAGACAGAGTGGCTAAGAACAAAGGCTCTTGGTTCAAATTCTGGCTAAGCCATTTCCTTACTGTGTCATCTTGGCTCAGTCACTTCAGCCCTCGGAATCTCAGTTTCCTTGTCACGAGACAAGAATAAGCATTTGAAGATGAGCTGAGAAAATGCCTGGAAGAGGAATGACACAGAACCAGGGGCACAGCAGGCACCTAGCAGCTGTCAGCTGTCACCAGTCAGTATCAGCATTGACCCAGCTGGGTGACCTGGAGGCTCTCTAGGTCTTGGCCCTGAAACTCCAGGGAGCGTGGGTCACCCTACTCCACCTCCACACCCTTCGGTCCAACTTCTGCACAGCCACCATAGCAGGCCAGGCTGACCTGGCTCGTCCGGTGACAGCCTGTGCCGTCGTCCCTGCAGAGTTAGCAAGAGCACAGGGCTGAGCGTGGTGTGAGGCGTGGCCACGTCTCCAGCTGGGGGAGGCCCAGGGTGACTCTGCTGTTCTCTCGTCCTCCGCGGTGCTGGGACAGGGGCAAGGAGACTGGATGGAACTGGGACCCTGCACTGGGCTCTATGAGGGACAAATCCTCAAAGCTCACCCTACAATCTGCAGGTGGGGACCCTGCGGGTAGAGGGGTCCAGGAAGCGGCCACAGCGCTGTGGGTCCCAGCCCACCCCCAGGCCCAGTCTTCTTCACTGCCACCCTCAGCAGGGGGACCTGAAGCCTCTCTCCCCAGCGCCTGCGGAGCAGGGACCTCCCAGGGTGTCCATGAGGCCATCTTTGCAAAGCCTCTCCGTGTTTCTCATCTTCAGGGTCCTTCCATCAAGTACAACCCCTCCAACCCAACCTCCTCGGGCCTTAATGCTGCCCCTGAGCAGCCCTCGTCTGGAAGTATCTTTGTGCCATGCTGAAGTCGCCTTCACTTTAAACACGGAAGTGGGGGATGGGCCGGCATCTGCTTCCTAAACTGTTCCCACTTGACCCATGGTAATATTTTTCCGCACTTGCCTGAGACACTCGCCTACCTGAATCACAGGCAAGTCAGTGCCAAAGGTGATTTGCACTTAGATCATTCACACATCCCCTCCCCTTGGTGCGCTGTGGAGCTTAGAGCGAGGCAGAGCGTAGGTGATGGAGAGAAACGATGAGGATTTGCAAGTACCCGAGCATGGGTTTATATTTACCTAATTCCTTCAGGTTTTAGATTGTCCTTTTCTTCGTGGGTTTGGGGTGAATTTGATGTCTGAGCTGACCCCAGGAGGCAGGAGGAGGACCACAAGTTTCCACTCAGGCAAACGCAGGTGTGTGGTCCAGTCTCCCGTGAACCACCTGCGTGGCACTTAACATTCCGTGCCGCTGTGTCCCCGTACCTGGGGGAGGATAACAGGCAGACGCTGCCACGGGGCTGTTGGGAGGCTTAGCTGGGATACGCATCAGATATCTATTGCTGCGTAACAATTGCTCCCAGATTTGGTGGCTTAAAAAACACATACATTTATCTCACGGTTTCTATGGGGCAGAAATCCAGGGGCAACTCGGCTGCATCCTCTGCTTTGGCGGCTCTCACGGGTTGCACCAAGTTTTCAGCTAAGGCTGGGATGTTATCCGGAGGCTCGACTGGGGAGGGCTCTGCTTCTGAGTCTGTGCTTGTCGGCAGGACTCAGCTCCTGGAGCGCTGGAGCCTGAGGACCTTGGCTCCTGGCTGCGCTTGGCTGGCACCTGCCCCCAGCTCCTTTCCATGGGGGTGACCCCACACAGCAACGGGCTTCACTGAAGCGTGGAAGTCAGTAGAAACAGGCAACCAGCAAGGCGGAAGCCACAATCTTTTGTGACCAAATCACAGAAGCGACATCCCCTCACCTTTGCTGCATTCTGTTGGTTACGAGCAAATCACAGGTCCTGCCTGCTCCGCTGTCCCAGGAGGCTGGATCCCGTGGGCCACCCAGAAGGTCCCCTCCCATAGGACAGTTCATTAACGCTGGTACCGCAGCAAGCACTTGACCTCTCACCACGTTCCATCAATCTCTCCCCACCCTGGCCTTCGCCACTGCACACCCATTTGCTTGGTTGTCCACTCAGCGAGTGCCCTGCGCCCGGCCCTGGGCTCAGCCCAAGCAGTGCCGGACTGCGGGGGAGGTCGGCATCCACAGCAACGTCACCCCCAGACCACTCGACCCTCCTCTGACCCCGCGTGCTCCACTCAGCCCCTTGGCAGGACGCAGAAGCACAGGCTACCCCAGCCCCCAGGAAACCAGACCATTCTGAGGCCTCCCTCCTCTCTGTCTTTCTCCCCTTGCCTAAACTTTCTTTAAGAACCACAGAAGGAAACTTGTTTATCCCGGGGCTTTGGTGCTGGGATGCAGGCAGATGGCACTGAGTTAGCAACCTGGCAGACACAGAAGGTTCTAGTCGCAATCAGCTCAAACAGCCCAGATCTTCCCCCCTCCCTGAGCAGGTGTGACCAGCCCTGGGAGCCCTGCCCCTGCCCTCCTGACCTGGCGTGGGGCAGCCAGGGGACCAAAGAGAGGACTTCGGCCCAGGGGCCTCAGGAGGAGGCCCAGAGTGACAGAGTCGTCCGTCACCCCTGCGGAGGGGCAGACATGGCCGCCGTGCTGTCCCCGGCTCACACTCCCCTCCGAGTGCAGGGCCGGTGCTGGGAAGTGGCTCCCAGCCAGGGGTGACATTGCCCAGCCCCTGCGTCTAGTGGGGCCACAGGACAGTTCTGGCTGGTGGAATGTGGGTAGAAACGAGGTGGGCCTCTCTGGCGAGGCGGTTAATCATCCGGGCCACCTGCCCCTGGCTCACGTCCCTTCCCTGGTGCCCCTGGAGGCCGCAAGTGCAGGTGGCGTCCTCCCCGATGAAGCAGCCTGGATCCCGACATCTTCAGACCGCTCGCTTGAGTGCAGACTTGAGCAGCTCTCAGGTCTGCCGGGGCACTAACTAATTCGTCCTGATTAAGCAGAATGCCACAGGTCACCGTGTGCCCATTTCTAATGTTTGAGTTTTTCTGCTTCCCTCACCTCTCACACGCCCTGAGTTTCCAGCGCTTTCCTCTGCCCACAGCCCTCACCTCGGAGGGAGCAGGGTGCCTTTATTCCCCTCCCTCTCCTCCCTTCCTGACCTCCCTTCTGTCCTCTGTGCAGCATCTTCCGTCCCGCCTCGCGCCGGCCAAGTTCCAGGCCCCAGGAAGCAGCAGTGCGCGAGACACGCAGCCTGCGCCGCGTCCCGGAGCCTCCCGTCAGTCAGGGAGACGCAGAGGAGGTGATTAGGATGCCGCCCTCGCCTGCCATCTGGAGACTTAATCTCTCGTGGGACGCCGGGGGTGGAGAGTGGCTCAGGAATCAGCAGTGACAATCCAGAGGCACTCCCAGGGTGCAGGGAAAGCACACAGTGAGTGTGTGGGGAGGGGAGACTAACCCGGGTATCAGGGAGGGCTTCCTGGAAGAGGAGATACCAGAGCTGAGTGTGGAAGACAATGCCAGGGCTGAGTATGTCAACAGGACTTTCTTCCAAGGTCGTGTTCATTGAACTGATGAATGAATCTCATCCAGTCCCACCTTTCGGCAAGAGAGCTGGGCCTGGCGCCTGAGCTCTGACGGCGGCCCAGGCAGCCCTCTGCCTCTCTGGGGGAGAAAGGCCCTTCTCGCTGCTGGAGGCTCCTGCTCAGGCCCCGGAAGGCCTGTGTTCCCCCAGCCCTGTGTTCTCCGTCTGTGGTTTGCTCAAGCTTTCAAGAAGCAGCAGAGTCTTGGAGTAAATCACAGCCCTGGACCGGAACCTCATCACTGCCCTTGGCAGCTGTGTGGCCTTGAGCAAGTCACTCACCTCTCCGAACCTGGCTGATTTTAATGACACCCGCTTTCTAGCAGACTGATGGCAAAGTGGCCCCCTGGCCTACCTTCCTTTATCCACAGTCTGCAATGTGACTCCTCCCACAAGGAGGCGGGGCTTCTCTCCTCCTCCTAGGACCCGTGCTGCCCTGCGACCAGCTTTGTCCAGCAGACTGCGTTGCGTGTGACAACCCCAAGCCTCCACCCCAAGGAGCTTACGTGTTTCCGCTTACACTCTTGGAAACTGGAAACTTCCATCTCAACTAGGGCCAGCCTGCGGGAGGATGGAAGACCACATGGGGGCCCCAGACAGGTGACAAAGCCAGCCAGCACCAGCAAAGCCAACCCACAGGAGAGATGCCAGCTGACTGCGGAAGCCTGAGGGAGCCTGGCCAAAGCAGCAGTGCTGTCCCGCTAACCCTAAGACTCATGAACTAAATAAATGCCCATCAGCTTAAGCCATGCGCTCTTTGGTTGGCGTATGCCCTTACGGTGGCAGTGCATGACTGGGACATGTTCCTCGGGGCTATCGCAAAGATGGAGAAAGTACATAAGCTGGGAGCCTGTGCCTGGCCCCGGGGAGCTCCGAGTGGCACGAGCTATTGTCACTGCTCCAGAGCTGCCCACCCTCAGGTAGGGCTTGTCCTTGTCACTAACGTAAAGGTGTGGGGACAAATGTTATACTGGAGGCTTATAATGGCCCCCTCGTGTCATCACCAGCCCAGACACCATGACACTGCTACTTAGTGGCTGCGTGACCTTGGGGAAATGTCCGCACCTTTCTGAATTTATATTTGCCCCTTAGCCAAGTGGGAAGGTGATGTCAAGCTTGCGGAGTTGCTGGGAGCTTCTGCTATTCTGCCGTCAGCCCAGCTGAACCCGCTCAGGTTCCCGCTCCAGGAGACATTGACACAAGGTGTGAAATGGGTGGACGTGGTCCACTTCACAGGGAAGGACAGGGACACAGGCCTGCATGACTCTCAGGCCCGTCAGGCCTGGCTCCACCCTGTGTCCTTGCACCAAACTCCCTTGATTTATTTGGGACGAGTGGGTTTCCCTGGCTCATGGCCAGACATCCCTGGCTGGTCTGTTCTCTCTCACTTGCTACGAGCTGACTGTTGCAGCTGCCCAGGCATCACAGCTGGGGAAATAGCTGTCCCTTCTCTTACAAGATCCTCGAGGACAGGGACTTGGCTGTTCTTGTTCTTCCTGGTATCCTCTCACCAAACACTGCGCCTTGCATGCTGTTGGCACTCAATAAACGCATGTTGGATGACTGGATGAACACATGCACACGTGGATGCTCATCCTCTCATTCCTCCCTGGCTCCAAAAGCCAGCCTGCCCCACCCCCAACCCCCTGCATGCCAAAATGAACACTCCTGCCTTTGGGTCATCCCGTCCCAACTCTTCCCAGTGCAGCTCACCTTGCTGTGGCTGCAGGGTGAAACTCAGATCTGATCATATCAGCCCTGCTTCCTGCCCTCTGCCTTCCACCATCTCCCTGCTGTTGGGATGAAAACCCACATCCTTAAAGGGGCATAGTCCCACCCTGTCCTGCTGTAGGTTCCCATCCACTCCTGGTCCTCCCACCACACAGGCCTTGGACTTCTCTGTGGCTGCCAAGAGCCCTCCAGCCACCGGGCCTTTGCACACGCTGTTGCCTGCATTGAACACGTTCCCTGGTCTCCCTTGAAATCCCCCTTTGTGTGCTCTGAGAGCACCCTGAGCCTCTCCTTTAGAGCACTTGTAAGCTTTCACTGCTTTGTGTGATTCCAGATCAGTCTCTGTCTCCTCCAGACTGAGCTTCAAGGGGCAGAGACCGTGGTGGCTTTGCCTATTGTTGGTTTTGCCAACACTGGCTGTTGTGTGGTAGGTGCTCAGCAAATGAATGACGGCTGTGTGTGACACTGCAGGGCCCAGGGTCCCCAGGGGTAGGGAAGATGTCTGAGGCAGAAGGTAAGAGAGATGCCCAGGCCACGATATTTAGGGAGGCTCTCTGCCATCTCCACAGGCCTGGTGCCAACGTCAGGGTCTGCATTTAATTGGCACCGGTAAATGCCAGCCGACAGGAGTGAGGGTACACAAGAGGAAAAGCATTTGAGATTTAAAAGAATCGCCAAGTCAGCTTCCTGGGCCTACATCTGGAAAGCTGATCTGTGCAGAGAACGGATGCATCTCTCACCCACGCAGGCATCTGGCTCCCAAAATAGTTTCAAGAATACCCCTCGGCAGCAGAGCTGGGGGGTATTTTCATGCCCTCGTGATGTTGTTTTGCTTCTGCAGGCTCATTACGGGGAAATGGGCTTCAGAGACAGAGCAAGAAGAGAAGCGGACTAATTTCCCCAATTGTGCACATAATGGGGAGATTCTTACCTTCTCGGGCTGCTGCCCACGTGGGGATTTGCAATGGAAATCGCAGGGCCCTTGGCTGGTGCAGTTCTCCCCTGCCGAGACACTTTGCAGGGAGTGTCTGTGTGGCTGGGCCCTGGCTGATGGAGTGGGTCTAGCGGCCCCATCAGAGCCGCTTGTGAGGCTGTCGTCCCCCTCACAGCAGATGGGCAAGGACACTGCTCCCTTAAGGCACACCTGAGCCTGAAACCAAGTGAGCAGGGTTCCCAGGGTCTCCTGCTCCTGCCCACCACCCCCTACCTGGAGCCGCCTCCCACTTGGGCCTGGACACAGCTCCACCTGCTCTGGGGAGAGGTTTCCAGGGTGGAGAGAGACCTGCCCCAGGAAGACCTCGAACCTCCTCATGGAGAATTCCAGACCCAGAGGCCTAAAGGTCTGCGAGCAGCAGACTGTGGGATGCACCTCCCTCCCTCAGGATCCAGTTTGTCCTCAGGGCCCAGCTGGAGCTCCCCCTCCTCCAAAAAGCCCTCCCTGATGCCTCCAGCCTGTGCTGGCCTCTTCCTTTCCTAACTCCTGCCCCTGCTCTGCAGGGCAGTGTGCAGTGGGGAAGAGCATGGGCATTAGTGGCAGAGGCTTGGGTTTGAGCCTGCTCTGCCATCCCAGGCTGTGTGACTTCAGGCAAATCACTTGACTTCCCTGGGACTCCATTTATTTCCTCCATGTAAAATGATGTGTTTGAATTCATTCATTCACGCGAGCATGCATGCATTCCGTGGTGATGGAAATGAAGGTACGGTGTCGTTAAAGCACAGTGTGCAGTGGGAATGTGAGGGGTGACGTTCTGGCCACTCTGCTCCAGCTCCCCTCCCTGGAGACCTGCTCAGTGCCCTCTGCAGAGTGTCCAGCCCTTCTGGGCTTCCTGGGGCCCACCTCGTGATGCACGTTCAGGCCGCCAGCTCCCTGGCAGGACGTGGGGACACTGAGATCTCTGCTCCCCTGCTGAGATGCTGTTCTCCTCCAGGGGCCCAGTGAGTAGCTGCCACTGCTGCTGTGGGGAAGTAGATGGCTGCTCCTCAGGTTTTAATTCCCAGAGTGAGGGTCCCAACTGGGCTGCCCGCAGCTGCGGGGAAGTAACCGGGAGGGGACTAGGGAGGCGACGAGGGAGAAGTGCTCAGGCTCATTCATTTGTTTCCTTCATTGCCCAAATATTTACTTAGCACGTACTACACATCAGGCACTGTGTTTCCTGGTGGTAGCTACAGAGCAGGATTGGGACTCATTGGGTTGTGGGGGACAGAAACACAAAATAAACTGACCCAAAGAGAAGAAGATGTGTATTGGGTCAGGAAACTAGAACATCTGGGGGGCTGCTGGCCTTGATCCAGGGGCTTAAGCAGTTGTACCTCGTCTGTGCAGGCAGGGCTCAGGCACTGGGTGGACAGCTGGGAGCAAAACAGAGGGTCTCTGCCTTCCTGGGGCTCACGTTCAGTCTGTCCTGACCACCTCTCTTTTTCTATTTTACTCCATCTTTCAGAGATTTGTTTATCAGTGTTGGCTTTATTTTTAGACAGGCTCCTCCTACAATGGCCACCTGCAAACCAGTCTTGTACCTCACCAGCTTAGCAACCATAAAGGAAAGAAAACTGCTTTTATGCTACTTTTTCAGCAAAAGTCCAAGGGAAAACTCTGATTGGATTAAATTGGATCTGTGCCCACCTCTAAGTCAATCACTAAGTCCAGAGGAATGGAAGTCAATGGTTGGCCAGGACTAAGTCACATGTTTTCCCTTCCAGCCAGTAGCATAGGGCTCAGCTCTGTCCTGGCCAAAGCACGTAGATGACAAGTATAAATGGAGGGTGAGGGGCACATTTGTTCCTCTAAAGGAATATTTGAAGAAAGGCAGGGCCAGGGATGGGAAGGGGATCTTGAGCAGATAGAAACAATGTTATTGTACAAAGTGAACCTAATTCCTGCCTCTTGCTTGGAAGCCAGCCTGGAGTGACCAAATACAACCAGGCTCGTGTAGGTGGCCTTGAGGAACCTCCACAATCAGGGAGATGATGCACCTGCAGTAGCAACCCCTCTGGACTCTGGCCACCTGGTGCAGGTGACCATACCTGCCTTTAGTCCACCCCAGCAGACCTGGCCTCCATCCTAGGAGCATGGTGGGCACAGCTGTCCTGATGCTGCTGGGCTGACAGAGCACACTTGACTCAACCCCTCCCTGGCTGAGTGACCCCGAGTAAGCTCCCCAACTTCTCTGAGCCTCAGAGTTCTCAAGTCTAAAGTGAGGATGATTTAACTGACCTCGTAGCAGGGAGGGCTGTTGTGAGGTTAGAGACACCACCTCTGAATCTCCTAGCCTTGTGCCCGGCACACAGCAGGCACTAAATGAGTAGACTTGTATACAGCAGTTACTTGCCATTGCTGCAACCTCTGGTCTGGCGCTGTGTGGGTGGACCGGCCTCCCCCATGTGACCATGACCTTGAGCACAGGAGCGTGACCGATCTTTCTGTCTGTGCACAGCCCTGGCCTGGCCTGGCCCTCCGTGGTGATGTCTGCTAAGTCATTGAAAACTGACTTCCCTGGGGATGGAAGGACGGGGAGGGCACTTTGTGGTCATTGTCCAACAGCCGTTGGGCCTCGAACCTCTCTCGAGTTTGTGTTCACAGTGCACGTGTCTCTGCAGGACACGCATTCCTTAGCAGAAGAGGGATTATTTAAAGTCACCACTTAAACAGCTGGACCTTGATGGAACAGAGCAGTTGTCACCGCTGGGGCCCGAGAGGGGCCTGAGAAGGACAGGGACACGCGGGCAGCATTTATTCCAGGCTTTTCACAGACGCCTGCCTTATGCTGTGCTCAGGGCATAAAGACGCCAACCTGCCTCAGTGGCATGAAGGGGCGGCTGTGAGCTCACAGCAGGTGGCCCTCGTGAATGACACTTCCATCTTGGGGATGTGGACAGCCTTATCTACCCTTGCCTTTAATCTCACTCTTAGAAGTTTGCAGAGAGCTGGGCTGTGAACTGCAGAAATGTGAGGCGATGCCGTTTTAGCAAGAGTGAAAAATAGACATCACGGTGGCTACTGGATTGATCAGTCCAACCTGCACGGCGCCTACTGTGCGCTGGGCCTGGGCTTGCTGCTGTACAAAAGAGCTTGGAGAAGGAGGCTGGCACACAGTAGGCTCATGGCAACTCTGTTATTCCAATCACCATGCTGATGATGCTGAGTGGCAGAGATGGTGACACTCCCCACCCCCTCCTCTCCAGCCACCCGGTGTCGGTCCCTCCCCGCTGGCCCATCTCCCTCCAGGCTCTGCCATCAGTGGGGGCCTCGTCCCTTCTCACTGGGTTAGTTAACCCCACGAGCCACATGTCAGAGGAGGGGCACACTGGTGTCAGTCAGGGCTTCATCCTGCTCAGCTCACACTGGGAACGGAAGCTGCCAGGCCAGCGGTGACCAGCGTGTGGCTGTGTCTTTGGGTTTCTGGTTGCTGTGCTCACGATCCAGAATCAGGCTGATGTTCGTTCTCTGTCCTGACTCTCGAAAGGAGACCGAGTGTCATTTCTCTGTGAATATCCGCCCGAGACTTCCCCGTGCAGACTCAGGATTCTTGGACCCCCAGAGGAGGGAGGAACTGGGGGACCCTCTGGCCGAACCCCCTTCTGGGACAGTTGGTTAAACTGAGGCCTGCGGAGGGCATAGGATCCATCAAGGTCACACAGTAAGCTGGTGGCAGTACAGGGGCCAGGACCCGCTGTCCTGTCCTGCAGCCAATACTCCCTCGTCTCTGCCCGAGCCCACAGGGGTCAAAGCCTCGGTGCTGGCGGCGCCCAGAACTCCAAGTCTGGAACAGGCAAGGGAGGGACAAGTTTATACAGAAATCGTCCCTTTGGGCTGCTGTCACAAAATGAACCGAGTGGCTTGTCAACAGCAGAAACGCATTTCTCACAGTTCTGCCGGCTGGGACGCCCACGATCAAGGCGCCATCAGGTTCAGTGTCTGGTGAGGGTGGTCTTCCGGCTCAGATAGCGCCTTCTTGCTGTGCCCCCACATGGCTGAAGGGACCAGGGCACCCTCTGGGGGCCCTTCTGTAAGGGGTGGAGGTGGCTGTGAGGCTGGGTCATGGTGGCCTGAAGTGTCATTGGTGGGGTGTGAGGAAGACGAGGAGGACAATGACAGGGGCAGGTGCAAAGAAAGTTCGAGAGGCGCAACCAGATCAGCTGTCACATCCTTTCATCAAAAACGGGGAAGCTGAAGCAGCAGCAAGAACAACACAGTTCTGTGGCAAAAGGCCTTTCCAACACGTGACAGTTGGTAACTTTACACTGACAGCCACAGCGACCTGTGAGCTCGTCACGGTTTCGTCCCAGGCTGCCGTGGCACTGGCTGAGGTTCGGGCCGCTGGCCCCGGGCAGGACTGGGAAAGCCTCGCCCACTGGGCTCTGCGGAGCAGAAGGGCCGTGTGAGGCCTGTCCCCGCCAGGCGCGACTTGGCTGCTCTCCACCTGAGTCCGCGCCTCCTGCTACCGTCTCAATGTTTGCGTCCCCCAAATCCACATGCTGAAATCTTATGCCCTGAGCTGAGGGTGTCAGGAGGTGGGGCCTTTGGGAGGTGACCAGGACATGGAGATGGAGCCTCAGGAATGGGCTGAGTGTCATGGGACCCCTGACCATGGACCAGGGAGGCCGGGTCCACCCCCATTGTTTCATGTAAGAATTGTCCCAAATTGCCCCCTCCGGGCAGGGTCATCTGGTCTTTTGTCTCGTCCCCTCTGTGAGCACCAACTGCTCTCAGGATGAAGATCAGACATATGATGGGGTCTTCAAGGCCCCTGTGACCTGGCCATGTCCACCTCTCTGGCTTCCTCCTAGTCCTTGTCCCCTTGGTCACCAGTCTCCATCCACCCGGGTCTCCTTGCAGTCTCTCACACCCATCCTGCTCCTTCTCACCTCTGGCTGGGCCTTTGCACTTGCTAGTCCCTTGACCCAATGTTCCTTCTCCCTGACTTCCCCAGCACTTTGTCTAGAGAACTCTTATCTTTTGTATCCCCACTGAGAAGCCTCTCCTGCTCCTGACATGAGGGGACATGAGCCCCATCATTAAGTAATAAAGTCTGACCTTAATTGCTTGATATCCATCTTCCTCCTAGACTGCAAGTGTCCTGAAGGCAGAAACTGTTTCTGGCTTGTCTGCCACTATATCCTCTGTGTTAGCGCAGAGCCTGGCCAACAGTAGGTGCTCAATTAAACATGTGTTGAGTAAACAAAGGAAAGAATGATGGACTGAATAAGTTACCTTTGTTCACTCCACCACTGACAATTTCCAGAGCTCTGCAAAGTTTGTATAGACTTCAATCTCCAAAGAACAGTGTCCCCAGCCAGGGGACCCCCATGTCCCCTTCTCTCCCTCACACCTCCACCTGTAACACTCCAGCCCGTGATAGCACAGCCTCGACTGTCACAGCCTCAGGGGCATTGCAGGGAGCTCCTTCTTACATATGGAAGCACAGCTCCCTCCTGCCTGGGCCTTTGCAGCTGTCTAGGCTGGGAGAGCAGACACTCCTCCCCTGCACCCCTTCCCACTCATGTCGTCCCTTGGCAGAGAAAGGGGTCCAGCCTGGGATTCAGTGCAGAGCAAGTCACTTGCAAGGCGAGGGGGTGGAGTGTGAACTAGCATTAACTGAGCATTTAGTGTGTGTCAGGTGCTATTCTAAACCCACTAAAAGTTTTAAGTCATTTAACCCTCTCAGAAACTTTATGGGGTGTAAGCCGCTATTTCTCCTTCCATAAATGGGGAAACCGAGGAACAGAGCAGTTAAGGAACTTGTCCGCAGCCCCCCAAGGTAGAAGTTGGCACCAGCGAGATCTGGAGCCGGGCTCTGGGCCAGGTTCCCGACCACCACGTTCCAGAGCTTCTTTGTGCTGCTCATAACAGCGTGGCGAGGACGGGGGCAGGTGACTCTTTCCTTGGGGAAAGGACAGCTGCTCCCGGGCCTGCAGGCACATGCAAAGGTAGGACTCAGCGCCTAGTGCTTGGCAACAGGGAGTCGCGGCGGGCCATGACACCTTGAGAGAGGAAGAGAGGGGTATCGGGGGAATCCGGCATTTGGGGGTAGTGGGGGGCCTAGGAGAGGGTGCTCAATACCAGAGTAGCAGGCCAGGGGCCAAAGAAGGGAGAGGCCGGCCAGAGAAATCTCCAGAGCCCCAGGTATGGGCATCTGTCCTTTTTCTTGTGCTGTGACCCCCTCATTGTGCCCTGACCTTCCAGAATGTCAATGGCAGGCAACAGCCTCCTGTTTGTGGTCTTGCAGGAAGGGCAGGAGGCTGGCAGCGTTCCCAGGCCTGGGCGACATGGGACACAGAAAGGCCAGAGGCTGCAGGAGGCCAGGCAGGGGGCGGGGTTGGAGGATCCTGTGGGAGCCAGACTTAAGAGTGGCAGGCGCTAGGACACCAGCCACCCCAGATACCCACACCTGGGGTGTGGGACGGACTTCCCACAGCTCAGGGGTGCTGGGCCCCTCAGGAGCCGACATGGGAGTCACGCCCAGTGTGCGCAAGAGCTTCTCCCCTCCCAGCCCCCGACCCTCCCTCCCTCGGCAGCCTTAGCAGGAGGAGTGAGAATGGACCCCCCAGCCTCGGCTTTGTTCCCATGCATCTCCACTGAAATATTTGCCCAGGAGTGAAAGCACTTGCATTCATCAGAAACCTGGGAGCCTACGCAGATGTCCCCATTAATCTCTGTTCCAGTGCCCTGCAGAGCCCCGGGGGGACTGAGCTCAGCGGCTGGATGCGCCTTGGCCATTAGAGGGCGATCTTGCACCAGCAAAACGATGCTCTTCCAGGTTCGGGGGTGTACATTTTCTGGACCTTATCCACCTTACGGCCTGCCACCCCTGTCCCCACTGTGACCATGATTTTTCGGGTGACATCCCTACAGAGTCAGGGCCACTGGGGACAGGAAGATGGATTTGATGAGGCTTCACAAGCTACATTCCTTGTTATTTTTTGGCAATTATTTTTATAGAGGGGATGGATTCAATTCTGACACAGTCTACCAGCATGGGCCTTCTCGCTCAAGCTCATACCAACCACTGATTGATCCATGGGTTTAAAGGTCTCACTCAGGATAAGCCAGAGACTAGGAGAAAGCATTTGCCAAACACATATCTTATAGAGAACCCTCAAAACTCAATGACAATGAAACAAAGACCCTATTATAAAAGATCTTCTTTGAGCAGACACTTCCCCAGTGAAGAGGGAGGGATGAGCATGCAGGCCCTGAGAAGATGCTCCACATCATTGGTCACTGGGGAAATAAAACCACGGCCACATACTGTTTCACCTCCACGAGGACAGAAAATAGCTGACAGTGCCAAGTGCCGGTGAGGATGAAGGACCACTGGAACCCCCCTGAACTGCAGGGGCCATTGCAAAGGCAAAGCAATGCTTTGGAAACCAGCCTGGCAGCTCCTTAGAAAGTTTAACATACACCGCGATAGGATCTGGTCATCTACTCCGAAGCGTTTACCCAAGAGTGAAGAAAACATATGTCTATGCAAACATTTGTGCACGAATGTTCATTGCAGCTATTTGTAATAGCCATAAACTGGAGATGATCCAACTACCCGTCCACAGGTGAATGGAAGAGCAAAATGTGATATATCCGTGCAATGAAATATGATATATCCTTTGCATTCCTTCAGCAATGCAAAGGAATGAAATATTGATACACACCACATGGATGAATCTCAGTGCAATTTATGCTGGACGGAAGGAGCCAGACAAGCCATTGGACACACTGTGTGATTCTATCAGATAAGATTCTAGAAAATAAAAACTAATTGATGGCAACGGAAAGCAGAGTAATGTTTGCCTGGGGCAGAGGAAGGAGTGGAGGGGTGAGATGAGAGGAGGATTACCGAGGGGCAGGGGACATAGCTGGGGGCGATGGGTATGTTTATTTTCCTGACTGTGGTGGGGACTGCACGGGCATGAGCACACATCAGACTCCTCAGATGGATATGTTAAAAATATCCAGTTTATCATATGTCAATTATAACACAATAAAGCTGTTGAAAATTTTTAGAAGGTCACTCCATTGCAGAGTCTTGAGAGTTTTGGAAGATGAATGGGTCTTTCTCCATGGTAAAGCGCATCATTTGGCCCCAACTCCTTACGCCCTCTAGCTCAGCACCTTTGCCATGTGACTTTGCAGTGCCGTGGGTGGGCAGCCTGTCCTACCCCTTGAAAGGAAACAGATGGCTCCCCCATAGGACATGCTCTGGGCAGTGGAAATTGGAAGAGGTGACACCGCTGTGACGCACTGGGGCTGGCTCTAGCGTCTCTCCGCCGCCGTGCGAATGTTCCTGGACCAGCTTCCTGCAGGATGAGAGACACATGGAGCAGAACCAAGCTGTTCCCGTCGTCCCAGCCAAAGTCAGCCACATCAGCCAAGGTCAGCCTCCGTCAGCCAGCAACCACGGAACCCCCAGACACGTGACCGAGTCCTGCCAACATCAGCAGAACTGCCTGGCCAGCCTGCAGCTGACCCCCGAGCAGTGAGCAGTAACTGACTGTGCTTTGACCTTAGCCAAGGAGGGGAGGTGCTCTGATTTCTGTAAGGCAGTCTTACTGCAGATAACTGATTCAGACCTTGTAAAAATGAGCGGTCTGGGAAGGCTTCGTGGAGGAAGTAACATGAGTTCAGTTTTAATGTTGTGTGTGTTCTGGCTAGAGGAGCAGGGGAGGGCAGGAGAGAAGGATGTGCAGAACCCCATAGGCAGAACTAAGTTAGTTTGGGGAGCTGGGCCAGTCACTGTGTTCAGAGCCAAGGGTGCCCCATGGAGGGGGATGGGATAGGGAGAGACCCCCCCATATCCTGAGGGGCTTAAATGCCAGGCTAAGGCATTTTTAGGAAATAGGGAGCCCCAGCAGGTTTCCAGTGACACTGGCCTTTTAGAGTGACCATTCTCGTGGCCGGGGGAGGGTAGATTGGAGCCAGCAAGCATGAAGGCAGGGGCCACGGTGCAGGTGAGTGAGGATTGGCAGGCTGAACCCCGGCTGGGAGGGAGACCCGGTGAGAGCCATGGGAGGGACGGTGACCCCAGGGAGTGCCCATGTGCCAGGTGCTTGCTTTACATTTTCCTCATCTCGATCTCACCTTGGCCAGGCCTCAGATCCCTTGCCCTGGGTCAAATTCAACCCTCACTGTGGCCAATTAATTTCATCTGGCCATCAATTTACAAAGATTTTCTAATCAATAAGAGTTGGGCAATATGTTTCAAGGCTCCAAGCACAGAAGGTGAAAAGAACTTCCCAGGATATTGCAAGGTTATTGCATTGATAAGAACCCTGGCTTACCTCCTGTGGTGTCTAAATGCACTCCTTTATAATCAGTCCTCGTTTAATTAGCACTGCAGAGCGATGGCATGGGCAGGACACTGTGTAACAGAGGGGAGGAAGGCGTGGTCGACATCAGTGCGTGGCGCTTCCCAACAGCTTCTCCTTTAACTCCCACGAGCTTTCCAGGAGCTTTGTAGCCAGGAGAGGGTTGAAGTCACTGGACTGCTAACTTCTCTGTGTTTGTGGCTTCGGGCAATGCACAAAACCTCTCTGTGTTGCAGTTTCCTCTTCTTTAACACCGGGGTGATGATATCGACATCAAAAAGCACAAGCTAGTTCCTTCCTTTCAGGTCCACTGGGAGATGTTCTCCCTCCTGCCTTGTCCTCACATCAGCCTGAAGCCTCTGCAGACAAAAGGCCCTTTTCAGTCCCTCGGGCAGGAGAGAGGACCCTCCTGCCTCTTCCAGGCTCCCTGCGGCCTAATCAGAAGGCCCAGCTCGTAGCGAGTGCGGGAATGATGCCCTGTGTCAGAACACTCGTCCGCAAGACTCAGCTCCTCTGCACACAAAAGAATCTCCAAAGATTTGTCATCATCTAATATTTATTCTGGAGACTGGAGCGTGCAGATAAGGTGAGCGTGTGACGCTAGAAGCGTGGAAAACATTCACGGCGTCTAAGCCACAAAGAGCCCCACTTACACGGCACATTATGGGGTTCGCTGGGGGACCCAGGAAGAGGAAAAATCCACTCGCAGTTGATGGCATGTTCTGATGGAAGTTTCTCCAGCAACAAAGGGTGACTCATGAGACTGCCAACGCCTTAGAGCCTGGCAGTCATCAAAACCTAGAATCTTCTATCAACGAGTCTCAGAATCTTTACTTTCATAGAATCTTAAACTATAAAACCTCAAGTCAGAAGTCAAAGTCACAGGGTTTCAGGGACCCAAACCACCATTTTGCCCAGATGCTCAACCAACATCCAAGTCATTCAAACATGGGTGATTCGAAGCCTTCCAGAGAGCAGGAACAGCCAGGGCAAAGGCCCTGAGGCAGGAATGTGCTGGGTGTGTTTGAGGAAGAGCAAGCCTTTATTTACCTCCCTGGGCTGGGAAGACCCTGAGACTTTGGGGCCCGTCAGGAATAAGGGAGGGGATGCTCCCCCTGGGGTAGGTAACTTGAGGGCAGGTGCTGGGCACAGTTGGTGCTTAATAAGAGCCCGACTGTATTCAGTTCAGGACTCCACATGGCAGGAAGGACCCTGGCATTGGGAGGGAGGGCCGGGTGTGAGGGCTGACTTGAAGGCAGGTCTGGGCAGGGGCAGCTAAAGGTCTCGGGTGTCTCCACTGGAGAAGGGAAGAGGGCTTCCAGGGGCTGCTGGGCTGAGGGCGGGGCTGCACGGGGAGGCCCAGGGTGTGGCCCCAGACCACAAGGAGGTGGATGTGGCCGAGGAGATGAGAGGGTTGCAGGGCCAGACAGACCCGAACTCCAGGCCAGGCTCAGCCAAGGACGCCCTGTGTGACCTGGGGCCTCGGTGGGCACAAGAGCACACAGGGTGGCCTGGCCCGGGGCTGTGGATTGTTCCGGATTTGCTTCTGCAATTTACGCACTGGCCAGAACGTTGGGGCAATGCCAGTGTCCTGGGGCCACTTTTGCAGGACAGTGCTCACCTAACCATGGAGGTTCTGGGAGGCGCCACTTGAATAAAATGGCTGGTTTCCTCATGGTCACACTGCGTAGAAACATGGGGGCACTGAGGGTGAGGGAGAGCAGGGAGTTGGGGGGCAGGAGAGCCAGGTAGAGGGGCACCGGGGGCGCGTGTGTCTCTGGTGGATTCAGAGAACGCTGAGAATGAATGCCCACCACTCACTGAGCGCCTGCTGTGTGCCTGGCCCCAAGCGACCTGGGAAGACAGCTGGTATCGGGACAGACGTGGATCCCCACCTCCAGGGGGCTCGGGTGAAGAAGATGGGGAACCCCCCAAATAAACAAACAAGGGAAATAAGGGTAGAATGAGAGGTACCGGCCATAAACAAAACCAACAAGGGCCAAGACAGGATTTTGCCTCCTCACTCAATCCTGTGAACTGTCCTGTATTTAGCACGTGTCCCATGATGAACTCATCTTACAGCTGAGAAAACTGAGGCCCAGGGAGGTGGGTGACTGGCTCCAGACACACGGATGGACACAGCAGAGCCAGGACCCCAGCCTGTGGCCAGCAGACAGGACACGTGGCTGGTCAGCCCGCCTCACCCTCTCCCTGAGGACAGGGTGTTCCAGTGGGTGGTGGGAACCCGCCGTCCGCCATGGGGACCCCAGAGCAGGCGCTGCCCTGTGCCTCGGGGGACCTGGTCTGAATTGTGCCTCCCTCACATGCTCGCTGTGTGACTCCCAGCCTGTTCACTAGATTTCCCTGTGCCTCAGTCTCCTCCCCTGACAATGGGAGTGCCAACCTCTCCCTTGGCTGGCTGTTGGCAGGTATCAAATAAGAGAAAGATGTAAAGTGGCCACAGTGAGTGTTTAAAATTTTCTCTGGGATCGTGGTAGGTGTTTTAAATGTGTCCCCCTTTTGAGAAGACCTTCAAATGTGCCCTCGCTCACTGATGTCAGCTTTTCTTTCCTTGACCACACCTACGGGGTGGGAAGGCATGCTGCCCAGAGCTGGGGGATGCTAATGCCGTGCGGCGCAGGCTTAGTGAGAACACTGCACTTCTCTGACCTCCGGTTTCCTCTTCTGCAAAACTGGAACATGGAAGACTGCTGCGAGGGCCACGCATGGGGCTGGCACGGAGCGGCACTGAAATACGCCAGGCTGCTTCATTTGGTGAAAGGAGTTTGGTTCTGTCTTTTAAACTTAGACACTATTTTGGCTTCTAAATGTGCAGTGACTTGACTCTCTCCTCTGTCCCAGCCTTGCATTGCACCTTGAGTGAACCACTGAGCCTCTCTGACCCTCTGTCTCCTCGTCTGTAACACAGGGAAAATTATGCTTCCTCCTAAACCAGAATCCTTGGCAGGACCCAATAAACCTCACAAAGCACCCCAAAAGGGAAGACAGGATGAAGAATCCTGCCTGTCAAGCTGTGTGAGCTGTCCAGATTGAGATGCCTAGAAGGCTTCCCATTTGGAAGTAAACACAGGCTCCATTTAAGGACACAGGGAAGATTGGAACACTTCATTCCCAAACACATTTATGTAAAATTAATTGCATCACCTGTTCTCTGCATCTTTTAATTGCAAAACCAATTAACTTTAAAATGCTCAGCTTGTGGCCAAGGGAAGGGAGGGCAGAGCCCAGGCTGGCTTTGCAGAGTTTGCCTTTGGTGGTGGCCATGATGGCCCTGGGCAGTCATGGTCACCCGCATCTGCTGGCAGAGGGGCCCCTGAGGGAGGCTGGGAGACTCTAGGGAAGGGATAAGACCCTCAGAGCTTGAGGCTGGCAGCCTCCAGAACACATGAGTGAGGAGCCACCACCCAGTGAAGGAGTGGACATTCCCCAGGGGTGGCCAGAATGGCCCAGGGTCAGCTGCCCTCCACCCGCTGCACCCACCCCTATCCTGCTGTGTGCTTCCCCTGCCCCGCTCCTGACGTCACTGGCTGCATCTATTGTCTTTCTCCTCAGGAAATGGCATCTCCATGGCATCTGCTGTGTCTGCTGCTGTGTGTCTGGGGCCTAGAACAGTGCCTGGCACACAGTAGGTGCTCAGTACAAATGGATGGGTGGATGGATGGACGGACAAACTAATGGATTTCGGTGCATTGCAAGGAGGGGTTTTTGCAGAGTCCTTGCTGTTCTTGTGGATGAGTAGTTTGAAGAGGAAGCGTGTTCACTCCGCCCCGAGAGTGTCTGCAAGTGCTGGGTGGAAGAAACCCAGGCAGTGGTTGGGGAGATACGTTGGTTCTTAGCGCCCTTTGGCCAGCCCCACACGCCCACCCTCTCCTGTCTGCTCTGCTGGAGATTTTGGGTTCCTCCCTCTCAAGGGAAGGCAGGGATTTGCAGTCAGTCAAACGTTTCTTAACTAGCAGGTCAACAGCATACTTCTTTGTAACTCAATTTTCCCATTTCCTGAGACTCTCGGGGCTGTGGAGAATGGGGTGAGACGCTTCGTGAAGGAGGAACGCGCAT
The DNA here is from genome assembly GCA_008750895.1 of Mirza zaza. Taxonomy (NCBI): domain Eukaryota; kingdom Metazoa; phylum Chordata; class Mammalia; order Primates; family Cheirogaleidae; genus Mirza; species Mirza zaza. The sequence goes on along the minus strand of VSMD01078305.1, from coordinate 13,732 downwards.
ACCCCCTGTCCACTGACGGTCCCCTGCTCCCAGAGTCTGTGGACACACATGGTATGGCTGACAGCTTTGAGCAGGGGTCTGGCCACACACCCTGCCTTTGGCTGGAGACACAGAGAGTGGAGAGCCCCCCCGGGGGGGGGGTGGTGGTGGAGGGATTTGGAGGTGGCCAGACCTGGGATCGAGTCCTGTCTCAGCTGTGTGACCCTTAGCAAGTCACTTAACTTCCCCTCTATGCCTTGTTTTCTTCATCTGTAAAATGGAGACTGGACGGGTTCCTTGAGAGGTGAAACGAGCCAATGAAGGCAAAGCCAGGCACACAGTAAGTGCTCAGTAAGGAGTGGCTGTCACCATCACATCATCATCATTATCATCATCTGATCTTTCTCTGCACACACTGAACTATTGTGTAATTGGGACCATACTCTACATTCAATTCTCTTCGCTCACCATCATACACACCATCAGCGCTTTCCCGCACCGTTGCAAATTCCTCAAAAGCATGATGCTAATGGCTGCGCAATCGCACCTCATTTAGATGTTCAGTAATTTACCTCCCCAGCCTCGACTGGCAGACGCTCAGAGGATTGCGGGGTTGCTCTCACACACGCCAGGCTTCGGGGACGTGGGGGGCACTGGCTACCTGAGTCCCTCACTGCCTGGGGACAGAGCCCTGCGGGTGGGGGCAGGGCAGCAAGAGCAGTGACTTGCTCAGGCTCCGGGTCTTTACCGCCCAGTCGCTTTCCTGGAGTGCCTGGCTGGCACCCCCAGCAGCCCACGAGGGGCCTGTCTCCCCGCCAGAGCCCTGGCCCGTGTCTCCCCGCGACAGGATCATCAGCTCTGACCCGTGGGGGTGCGGGGAGCCTCACCCAGGACGAGCAGCAGGCGGGGCGGCGGCCCAGGCAGCAGTCGGGGAGCTAGTCCCGTCCCAGCTGCGCCTGTGCTCTGACCACCCCCGTCGGGGGTCACAACTGCTCCAGGAAGGCCCCAGCTGCCTCGGGGACCGGGACCCTCACAGGACAGGGGTTCGCTCCTCAGACGGCGGAGTGGGGTCCTTGTGGGCCCACGAAGTGCAACTCCTTCCGCGTGCTGGGCCTCCTCGGCCAGGCGCAGAGTGGGGGCTTTCCGTGACCCCCCAGGGGCGCGGGCCTGTGAGGGGCAGTGGGGACGCCCAGTCACAGACGAGGACCCTCACTCACAGAGGTCCGGGGAGGTGCTCAGGCCAGCGTCACAGGAACACAAGGTCACATACGAGCCGGTCCCCAAGGTGCCCTCAGGAGACCTTCGATGGCCAAAAGGGGAGCCCTGAGGAGGACTTCAGGCCGCAGGAGAAGCTGGGGAAGGGAAGGAGGTCAGTGGCAGGAGGTCAGCAGCACCATGAACACCGGCCATCAGCGGGCAGCCTCGTGTGGGCGGGGCCAGTCCCAGTTATGGGCGGGGCCAGTCCCAGCTGTGGGCAGGGCTAGCCTGGGCCAGTGAATTAATTATTTTAGAGAGAGAAATGGGGTCACAGCAGCGTCCAATCAGGTTAGAGTCCACCCAGGAGGACCCAGGCTTACTGTGAAGCTGGGGGTGGCCTCTCTGGCCCCAGAGACTCGGCAGCTCAGAGCGGGGCAGCCAGCGCCTCCCTCTGCAGACACCCACCCCACCCCTCGGCGGTGCCCACCTGGGGCTTTTGCCCTCCGACGCTCCTGCTGGGGCCTCCCCTGCGCGCCCCCTGCTATGCAGCTCCCCGCACAGGCCCAGCCCTCAGCACAGCTGTTCCTCACCGCCTGGGCGCTTGCCTGTCCTGTCTCCCTGCTGACACTGAGCTCCGTGGCAGCAGGGACTGGCTGTGTCTGCTGGTCACAGCTGTCTCTGGTGCAGGGTGGACACTCAGGGCATTTGGCACGTCTGGTGAAGGAGCAGAGCAGGGATGACTTCCTTAAACTTGGGTGGGTGACGAAGGAGAGGGGGCTTCTCAGGGCTTCTTAGGACTTTTCTGGGATGGAAAACCCAGGCAGGAGCTGGGGTGGGGGTGGGCAATGAACTCCATGAGCCCCGAGGTCCCCAGGCCAAGTCAGCAGGAGCGAGGCTGCCCTGGCCTCCCTTCTCCCTCCACCTTGAGCCTCTGGCCCTGGCCTTCCCCTTGCCTTGCTCTGCCTGAGAGATGGGGCAGACACCCCTTCCTCTGGAGAGGTGAAGCCCCATTTGCGAGTGTGAGCTGCCTGCCATGTTCCAACGCCATTTATGGTTTGAAACGTCCTGATCCCTCTCATTTGGTGAAACATATGTGCTTTGACGCTTGGAAGAACACATCGCAGGGCTTCCTCGGGGAAAGACACTGTGCCTGCCGCTGCGCCACCCCTGTCTCAGACCCCCGCCTCCCAGGCACCCCCTCTCCCCTCCACGCTCACTCACCGAGCCGCTGCTGCAGACCCCCTGCTGGGGCAGCTGGGGCAGCTGGGGCAGGGTGGTGGATGCGCCATCTGCAGCCAGGGACAGCAGATCCAACATGGCCCTCAGAGCCGGCTGAGGGGAGGGAAGGGGTGGGCTGCACCGAGGAAGGAGGGGGCACAAGAGGCCTCGAGATGTGGAGTTGGAGTCAGAGTCCATCATGGGCCCTCCCGAGGGGCGGCTGCAGGTGTGCACAGTGGACAGTCCTATCTCCTCGTCCCTCTGCTACGACCGGCTCTGCACATCACCTTGGGAGGTCACCAGAGAGTGAGGGGGGCGGGTCTAGGCCCTCCATCCTGCACCCTGTGCAAGTGCTGGCCTCGACATCTCAGTGTCTCCCTCTGTACAATGGGAGGCTTGCGAAGCTCAGGGGCTCCCAGCCTTGGCTGTGCATTAGAACTCCCTGGAATAGAGACTTTTAAAAATGCAGCGATCTGAGTCCCAAGTCCAGAGGCTTTAACTCTGTCAGCCTGTGGCTGTGTGACACCCTGGCTGAGAGCCAGAGTTCTGGAGTCTGGCAGCCCTGGGCTCCCATCCCCAGTCAGCCTCTCACCAGCTGGTGACCTTGGGCAAGTGCCTGCACCTCTCTGAGCTTCTCCTCTGGAGACTGAGGGTGGTCATGGTACCTACTGCTCAGGGACGTGGGAGGGTGTATTGGGCTGGTGACTGCACAGTGCTCCCCCAGAGCTGGGCACACAGAGGGGCCCAGTCACTGTCAGAGGCCATCATCGGGGCCCTGGTGGTGTGGACTCGGCTGGAGTTCCCATCCAGGGAGGCTGCACTCTGTGCCTTTCAGGGACCGCACGGGCCCTGTCTGTGCAGCCGCTCCGGTGGCTGGTCCTGCCCTGTTTCCTTCCACAGGGTCTGCAGCTCTGCCTGCTCACCCCACCTAATCAATCTCCCTTTTCTTCTCCCACTTAATAAACAGCTTCACTTTAAAAGCCATCTGGGAGGATGGATGGCACAAGGCGAATTTTGCAGAATAAGTTTTCAGAGAAAAAAGCTGAGGAGATAAAGGCGCAGCACTTACGATTCCGGTCTCATTAGGCCCCGTAACTCTGGGCATTGAGAATTGTGTTCCTGTGTTGCATGCTCCCTGCCCCTGCCGCGCTGGCTTCCCAACGCTCCGGCTCTGTCACCGCTTGTCTGCGAGTGGCCCACTCTGATAGCTTGGGTCGGTTCCCTCCCTCAGGCCAGACTCCCCGTGTCACCAGGAAGGGCTGCGTCTGGGCCTCTCCTGACCCCACTCTGCTCCCCACTCTGCTGCCCCTCCTGGGGAGCTGCTCCCCTCCCTGCAGGGGTCCTGGTGAAGGTTCCCAAGGCAGATTGGGGGCCAACGGGCGGATGCCCTGAGGAGAGAAGTGTCCAAAGTTGGGATCGAGGGGCAGCCCTGGGGAGGGGTAATGAGCTCCCCGTCACCGGAGGTGTGCTCAGAGGCCAGGTGAGCATCAGCAGAGAGGCTGAGAGCACAAGCTCCAAAGGCCGAGAGGTCTGGGCCGAGTCCCAGCCACGCCGCCTGCAGGTGCCTGACCATCGGCAACCGCCTCACCCTCACTGAGTGTCGGTTTCTTCATCTGGAAAATCAGGCAAAATATTACAACAGTTCCTACTTCCCAGAGTTGTCTTGGGGACTAAATGACATAATGTGTGCAGAGCGCTGAGCGCACAGTGCAGACTCTCATACCCAGGAGGAGGAGGAGGAGGTCAAGATTTTGGAACTCAAGAAATTTAAGCTTCAGAATTCCTCTGATTTTATCCTGTCCACCTGCAAGGCCAATAGGGAAAGGAGAACTTCCATGGGGTTTCGTTTGACACCCAGTAGAAATTAGCCTTCTGCAGCTCAGTGCATCCTTGCACCTTGCTTAATGACCACGCAGCAGCTATCACAGTCCGACTGCGTCGTATTGCTGGGCAGCAAACCTCTGCCCTCACCCCGTGCTAGACCCACATCTGGTGTCCTTCCAAGACCCCTCCACGCTCTCCCAGACGTCCTCCTACCTCCCTGGCCCGCCCTCTCACCTCCTCTTCCTCTTCTCACTCCTTATACACCGGTGCCTGCTGTGGACTGAGTGCGTCCCCCCAAATTCGTATGTTGATGCCTACCCCTAAAGTGGTGGCCTTTGAAGATGGGGCCTTTGGGAGGAATCGGATTTAGATGGGGTCGTGAGGGTGGGGCCTCATGGTGGGGTCAGTGCCCTTGGAAGAGGAGGCACCAGAGAGCTGGCTGTCTCTCTCTGCACCCTGTGAAGACACAGCAGGCGGACAGCTGTTCAGCAGCTGGGAAGGGAGCCCTCGCCAGCCCCTAGCCCTGCTGGCACCTGATCTCAGGCTTCTAGGCTCCAGAACAGTGAGAAAATAAATTTCTGTTGTTCAAGCCACCCGGTCTGTGGAATTTTGTCATTACAGCCTGAGCTGACCGTGCCCACTTCTCCCCAGCGCCCTCCTTTCTGCCCAGCTCCGGTGTGAGCCCGCTCACGCTGTGGTCCACCCACTGCCCACGTCCAGACCGCCGTCTCCTCTCTAAGCTCTTTCCGAGCTGTGATCCACATGGAGACACACAGGCGTGTCCCAAGCTCTGCCCGCAGTGTGGAGCCGGACAGGCCGACCTGCCCCCTGGCCCTTTCCGTCTGGGGCTCCTGCAGCCCCTGCCCGGGGTGCACCCCAGCCTCCTTCTGTCAGACTGGTTCAAAGCCCTTCCTCTTCCCACCAGACTCTTTCTCCACCTCGTGCCCTGCGGCACCTGCTCGCCCAAATCAGAAACAAGAGGCAAGCGGCATGCCTCTCCTGACACCCCAGGCACTGTCCAGTCCTGCCAGCTTAGAGTCTTAAATCCCTGGAACCTCCCTCCCCACACCCACCACCCTGCCCCGTCTCAGACCTGGTCATCTCTGGCCCACACGTCCCAGTGCCCTGCTGCCTGGTCCCTCAGCCCACCTGCCCTGTACCCCATCCACCCTGCTCGCCCCGAGACCAGGCAAGGGGGCCCTGCCGTGGTCCAGGTGTTAGAGGTCCTGCTCCAGCCCCAGGTCCCTCAACCCAGAGTTCCCTGCCTGACTGACCCCAGCTGTTTCTGGGCCCGGGTGGGCCTCTCCTCCATGCCAGCGGCCACGCTCGGCCCCCAAACGCGCAGCTGCCGTGGGAAGGTGTGGACAGAGCACGGGCCCGCAGGCTGCGTGTGGCACGTGGTGAGCTGGTGGCGGGGTCAGGGCCAGCTCACCCAGCGCCAGCACAGCGCAGGCAGAGCTCTGAGGAGGCTGAGGGGTCCCAGTGCAGACCTGGCTTCCCCATCACTGTGAAAATGGGCCAGCCAGGCAGAATGGAGCAATGGAGCATGCTGGATTTAACACGCTGGGATTGAGAATTTTAATATTCAGTCACTGGCCTGTGGCCTCCACTGGCTCCCGTGCCCTGGGCTGCTCAAACGCTGGGACGGCTTCGTTGACAACCCCAGCTCCAGATAGAGCGATCATCCCAAACACAGGATGGTCACATTTCCTTCCTGCCTGACCCCCACGGCCTTGGGGTGGCTTCCTCCTCAAATTGGGTCCAGAGCAAGCAGGCGTCCATGACCCACCATAGCCGGCCCCAGGTGGGTGCCCAGGCCCACCCTGTCTCAGAGCCAAGGACTCCAGAACAGGTGGGCAGGCCCTGGGCCCTCTGCTCCTACTTCCCTCTGACCACGACACCCCACAGTGGGCCCCGCCTTGACTGCAGGGATGGGGTGGGCTGGGCCCTGCACAGGTGTCTCCCAAAGCCCCCGGTGACCTGAATGTGCAGCAGGTGAGGTGCTGCTCTAAAGCCAGGGTTTGGGGTGCATCACCCAGGGACAAGGGGTGGTCCCCAGCACCCTCCCCTGCATGCTGGCCCTGTTAAGAACTCATGGTTGACCCCCCACTGCCCCAGCAGGATGTGCTGTGCAGCCCCCAGGGAGTGTTTGCTGGGCACCCGCTGAGTGCCAGCTGCCACGTGGATGGGACTCAGTGTGCCTGTGTGAGAGCCAGTTCTCCACTGGTGCCACCAGGACTCAGACACCAACACCCCCCGTGGGGTCCTCCAAGCCTTACCCCGACCACTCTATCTGCCCCAGAAGACACACAGGGCTTCCTCACCACCACCATAGCAAAAATCCCAGAAGCGAGTCTCCTTGACTCAGCTGGGGTCACGTGCCATCGCCAGCCCACTCACTGTACTGGGTGGGGCCTGCCTGAACCAACCCTGTAAATCACAGGGACTAAGCAGGTCTGGGAGGGACAGTTCCCAAAGAAAGACGGGGTTCTGATGCCACGGAGGAGTGGGTGCTGGTGGGCAGAAGGACAGCCATGTCCCTGCAGGGCACCCTGGGGGATCTGAAGTGGGGAGGGGCGGCTCCCACCTGCACAGTGGGGACAGTGGTGAGGGAGCCGAGGGCCCAAGGCCCCACCTGGGCTCAGGTCCACCCGGCTCTGGACACTGGAGCCAGGCCGAGGGGCCTCCGCCCAGGGCCAGCCTTCCCAGCCACCTGTTTCCATGGCAACCAGAGCCCTCTGGCTGGGGCTGGGCCCCATCCCCACCCTGGCTGGGCCCCTAGGAAGGGACAGCCTGAGGGCTGGCTTTCCCGCCCAGGACATGTGCCCGGTCATCGGCCAGCAGGGGGGACCAGATCGTCACAGCCAGGCTGGGCGGATGTCGGCCAGACTGCGAGATCCATACCCAGGCGATGTGTCGGGCGCATCACAGATCCGCGCGTGCTCAGCCCTGCCGTCGATGACAATCAGGGAGGCGCTGGCACGGGAGGAGGATGCCTGTGCATTTTTCAGTCCGTGGAGCCGAATGTGCTGTCCTCCTCCCAGACGTCAGGGCAGGGCTCCGGGTAGGGCCCAGATGGGGTGTGTGCACCTGGGCAGGCGGCTCTGGAGGCTGGTGGGGTGGGTGGGGCCCAGAGGGGAGCCCTCCCAGGGGGGTGGGGGAGTCCTGGCGCTGGGTGCAGGGGCCAGCAGCAGCCCAGCTCCTCCCTGGCTCACCCACTTCTGTTCTAGAGGCCGCCCTGCCCGGGTCCTCCCGACCACGTCCCGGTGATCCCTCCAAGGGGTGGGTGGGCCTGAGGGGGTCTGGGGCAGGGTTCAGGCTTTGGGGGCAGCAGACCTGGGTTGGGATCCTTGTTGTAGGCCCAGATCTTGCACAAGCCTCTTCCCTACTCTCCAGCCTCAGTTTCCTCATCTGTAGAGTGGGGGTGATGAGGCCACCCTGATGAGGCCTTGGCAGGTCCAGCGGGTGACGAAGGGCATGTGCACAGCATCGAGAGGGGCTGGAGAGCAGTGTGGCCAAGGGGCAGGCTCTCAGGCCACCCCCAGGGCCAGCCCCAGCCCCACCACTCGGTAGCTGGGAGGCCTCTGCCACCTGGCACTGCTCCTCCCTGGTCGTGTGACCTTGGGCAAGACACTTCCCCTGTCTGCTCCGCATTTGTGATTGATGGCAACCTCCACATCCCGGGGACAGCGAGGATGACATGCAGGTGGAGCACTGGCACCTGTTGGGTGGTTAGGATGAGTCTGAGCCTGGACTGGGGAGTCCTCCCCAGGAGCACACGCATGCCCGGACGCTTGGATGGGAACAGGGGCTGTGGTTTAGGGAGGTGGGAGGATGAAATGCACACCATGGAGGCAACAGAAAATGTCCCCATCAGGTGTGGCTCCAGTGCCCAGCCTGTCCTCATCTGACAGCAGGCAGGCACCAGGCCCCTGACTTTGGGCCTGGGCCAGGGCTCCTGGCCTACTCTCTGCCCTCCGTTCTTTCCAGAAGGAAACTCCACCCTGGGGTACAGCCTGGGAGGTGGGCTACCTGCATAACTCATGACAATGGTCACCACAGTGCTAGGGACAGCTATTGCTGCTGGAGCTCCCACAATGCACTGGGCCTGTGCCAAGACTGCCAGGCAGCCCCCACAGGCCTCTTGGCATCCATGTGTTCCAGATGAGGAAGCAGAGCTCAGTGAGGGCCAGCAATTTCCCCCAAGACACACAGCAAGGGCAGAGGCAGGCATCACCTGTGTCCACCCCAGAGCTCAGCCCCAGCCTGTCCCCCTCTCTCTGCCTGATGCCAGGCTGGGGTGGGAATGTGTCCCCATCCTGCTCTGGCCAGCCTGCCTCCATGTGGACTGGCTCTTGTGGCCAGGGCTCCTGGAGGAGCGAGGCAGAGCATCTGTGTTGGGAGCGGTTGACATGGACCTCGGAGCAGAGCCTCCAGGAGAGCCGAGGAGACACTCAATGGCAGATATTTAATGAAAAAGGCTGCAGCTCTTGGGGTCTGACAAGCCACAAAATGAGAGGCTGGGCTTGGCAGGGCCTCCCTGGCCCCAAGTGCCTTGTAGGCGGCTGCAGTGCCTGGGCCACTCGAGGCAGGCGGGCGCAGTGGCAAGGGCAGGACACAGACACAGCGGTGAGGACCGACTTGTCTTGGCCCAGTCTCCCTGCTTGAGGCCTGGTCCTGGCAGCACCCCCTCCGGCCCCCTCAGGCGGCAGTGATTTATCTTGCGTGCCACGTCCACAGCTGTCTCTCCAGTGCCTAGGACAGTGCCCGGCACACAGCGCCCCATGCGCTTGTGGGGTGAGAAGGGAATGCACGAGTGGACAGTGCTCGCACGGTGCCGTCACAGCCCGTTTCTGCCCCGACCCCTCTCGCCCTGCCCAGCCACGCTGTGGGCTCGGCTGGGACAACGTCCAGTCCTGGCCGTCTCTGTTCCCCTGGCACCCAGCCGAGCCCGAGCACATGACACACACCAGCCACGTTTCCACCTAAGTGCGGGAGCTGATGGATGTGCGGACAGGGTGTTTCTGAGAGCCCAGGGTTTAAAAATAAACCTGCTCTTGGCTTTCCCATGTGTCATTTGTAACTTCTCATAAAAGCCCTTGGCAGAGCACATTTCAGTTGCTTGAGGGAGATATTCAGGTTCAAGAAATAGAAAGCTTATAAATAAACGTAACAAGCCAAATGAATCCAGTGGCCGGCAGCCCCTGCTTGCCCTGGGATGCGGCCACGTTTCGGGGAGAGGGATGGAGACTTGGGAGGTTTATGGTCCTGCTGAGAGGTACCTGGGACAGCTGAGGGCAGGGGCATGGGGAGGCCAGGATTAGGGCTGCAGTGGCCTGGGAGCAAGCGGCCCCTTCACCATGGCCCTGGGCCTGGCCTCCTTGCCTTGGAGGGTGTGATGCAAACCTGCCCTAGCCATCCTGGGAGTCAAAGATCAGGCCTTAACAGGCCATCAAAGGGCTGGCAGGTGACAGAGTGGGAGACTGAGCAGAACCCAGCAAACCAACCACAGCCTCCCCAGGTCCTCCCTCCATGGCCTCCCCTGGGGGCCTCCCTGAGCAGCCAGGGGCATGGCGGGGCTGCTGGAGGCATGAGGGCTGTCACCTCCTTCCCCCTGCCCCTTCTCTACCCGCCCACTCTCCCAGAAGGCTCACGCTGTGGTCAGAGAGGCACCGGCGGTGTCCCCAGCAGGTTCTCCCTGTGTCCCCCAGGATGCTCCAGCTGCCTCCTGCCCCTTCTCCAGGTGCAGCTCAGGAGCCGCACACTCCGCTGGCCTCTGGACCCTAGCCTGCTCCACTTCTCCACACGGGAAATGGCAGCTCCGTCACCCTGCTCCCCAGACAGAAGCCTGGGGGCTGCGTGGACACATCCCACACTCCCACACCCGTCCACTGTCAACGTGGGGCCCACTGCTCCCTATCTCCTCAGCCACTGCTCTGGCCCAAGCCGCCAGCAGCCCCGCCTGGACACAGCCCTCCACCCCCTCACTGGGGCCCCTGCTCCCGCTGTGTCCTTCATGGGGGAGCTGGGGGTCATTTTTAAAAACAAATCATATCAGGTCACCCTTTTGCTTAAAAGCCCTCCACGCTACTCAGGGAGCCGTGAGTAAACCCAGCCCCGCTGGCCAAGGCCATGAGGCCCTGCAGGCCTGGCTGCTGCCACCTCCCTTCCTCGTCTCCCCCCACCACACACTCCCAGGGCTCCCTCAGTTCCTCCAACACACCCCTTCCCACCCCAGGGCCTTTGCACGTGCTGTTCTCACCCCCTAGATCTCTGTGCCCTGCTCCCTGCTCTTCAGGTAACCAGCTCCTTTGGGCCTCAACTTGAACATCACCCCCTCCTGATTTAGTCTCCCCAGGAGCCCCGCCCAGCGGTGTGGTTGTCTGTGTCACTCTTCTTTGAGGGGCCACATTCTCCTCCTGACCTTGGGTCCCAGCAGTGCGGGCACCGGGTCCGGTGTGTCTGTTTCTCACCCCTGCACCCAGCATGTACCTGTCACGTAGTAGGTGCTCAGCACATGAGCTGGACCAGTAAGTGGAGCCCTAAGAACGGGAAATGAGGAGTTAACAGCCCGCACTCCACCCTAGAACAGAAATAACTCAAAGCGCTGCTAACTGTTTTACTGCAGGAGGGGCGGGCTTGGTTTATATTTTATTTTATTTTTTATAACTCACACTGCTTAATCAGAGCTAGTAATCACAACGCTCATTTCTGGTGTGTGCCTCCTTGACTCGGGCCCGAGGGCAGGAAGCAGTTCACATTAAGCGGTGTTAGTTCCGGGATGCCCCGGGGTGGGGGATCGGGCACATTCCGAGAGGGGTTTAATGCTCAGTGACGCTAATTACATCAGGGAAGCAGCCTGGGCTCGGGGCAGGCCGCTGGGGCACGTGGTCCCCGCTAACGGGCAGGGGCGGGAAGCTGAGCCCCACCTGCCAGGGCCCCGCCTGACAGTCTGGAGGGGACAGTTTCTCCACCAGACCCTGCTCCGGGCGCGGTGCCAGGGCCTAAGAGCTCTTAAGGGCCTATGGAAATGTCTGAGGTCTGGGAAAACAATTTGTTTGCCTTCAAAATAAAAAAGGGAAGCTGTGAATTTGAAATTGATAAATGTTTAATCAAATGTCTACAAAGTGTACCACTGTCAAATGGTCACCTTCTGCTCCAACTCGGCTTTTGCATAGTTACATATCATCTGTATTGGACGTGGGCCGTGGGGCATTTCCGTGTGTTTGGTCTGGTGGGGGAAGGAGCTTCTGAAAGTGAGAAGAATGTCCAGGCTGAGAAGGGCTTAAAGAGCCAGGTGTGTGTGGGTGTGGGGGAGGGTGGGGACGGGGCCTGGGGGACGCAGGGGCCTGTACCGGAAGGCAGAAGGGCAGTCCTGGCGGGAACAGCATGTGCAAAGGAGCAGGGCATGAGAGGACCTGCCGTGCCTCGGGAGCAGGGACCAGCCATCCATCGTGCCTGCAGTGTGAGGTGGGGTGGGGGCAGGGAGGAGGGGCCGTCCTTTCCCCTGGTGACCCCTCTCCTTCCCACACCTTCTTCTCCATCCCCACAGCCCAGCCTGCCCGTGTTCTGCCCAAGGCTGGCCTGACGCCCTGACTATCGCAGAGGCCCCAGGCCCAAGCCTGGCTGGGTCTCCCCACTGGCTGGTCCAGCGAACTCCACTTCCCCTCACGTGGCTTCATCCCTGTTCTAGTCTAGCCTGGGATGAACTGTTCCCGGGAGGGGAAGGAAAAAAAAAAAGAAATCCAAAACCACAAAGCAGACTTCAAACTTGCTCTCTGGATCATTTCTGGAGACAAGTCAATTTCCTCTTATTTCTTTCTCTCCGGCCCAGGGTTGCAGCTGGAACATCCCTCATGTTCGTTTAAGGAAATGTCACGCTATTGCAAACCCAATTTTGAGATGACATCCATACTCTGCCCAGCCAGAGAAAACCTCTGTGATGAGGCCTTGGAAACTCCCGCCTTCCCAGGGCTCTCAGCGGGAACGCCCGGGGCTCTCTGGGGCTGGACACCAACCCGGGAAGAGTGGCCTTGCATGCCACCTTCAGTGCACATCTGCCCCTGCCGTCACCAGGGGCAGCAGTGAGGCTGTGGCTCCTCTTTGCAGAAATTCCAGAGCTTGCTGGGCTGGGGCGAGGTGGAAGAGAGGCAACCTTGGCCGGGCCCAGGGGCTTGATGATTGATGATGGAGGAGAGACGGCCCCAAACCGCTGATCCAGCCACCTCGTCCCAGCCAGTGCCTGAGAGCCCATCTTCAGCAACTCATGGCTTTAGGTCAAATGTTCTTTTTTCTCGGCCCTTTGGCTTTTCTCCCAAACCGCAAGCTGTCCCCATCTCTGGGGAGATGGGCGGGTGTGCTTTTCTCCTTGGGAGGCAGAATCTAAGAGCAATCGAATTGGGAGTTTTGGGGGTTGGGCACAAGGCACTGTGGAAGTAAGGAAGCGGGTTCTGGAGACAGGATGCTCTGCCACTCAGTGGCTGAGTGACATTAGACAATTTACTTAACCTCTCTGTGCCTGTTTCTTCAATTGAGCCTCCCTCACAAAGCTGCCATAAAAATTAACTTAGTCAATAAGTGTAAAGTGCTTGAGACAACACCTGGCAGACAGAAAGGTCTCAGTAAGTATTAGTGACTCTAATAGTAATATTATAACAATAATGATTTTTATCGTTGGTGTTATTAGTGTTGTATCAGTACTGCCTATATAGATGTAGGGCTGGCAGGAAGCCCCCAAATCCCTAACTGGTCTGGCCCCTCCTGGCCCCTCCCAGCCTAAGTGTCCCCTCACCCCTCCAGCCACACAGCACTCCCCTCCCGAGAAGGCCTCTGCTCCTCCCGGCCTCCCCGCCCTTGCACACGTGTCCCCTGCCTGCCATGCCCGTCCCATCATCTCCCCTGCGACCTCTCACTCCACCTGCAGGAGTCAGCTCAGGTGCCAGCTCCTCTGTGGAGCCAGTGCAGACCTCCCCTCCTCCACCCTTCCTTCTGGAAGCTTCCTGGGTTGCCAGCACCTTCTCTGGGCTCCCGCGGGAACTGGCACATTCCCAGGTCCCATCTCCAGTCACCCAGCACTAAAACTGTCACCGCTGTCTTTTCTATCTCCGTGCCTCTTGTCCCAGAGCCCGGTCTGGCACAGGACGGGCGTCCGCGGTGGCTGCGGAACAAATAAATAAGCACGTGCCCGGTGCCAGCTCTCCTAGGTCACCCCGCGTGATTCCCCGCTCACTGCCCTGTCCCAGACCGGAAGGTGGGCGTGACAGCCCCTGTGGGGTCGCCCCCCAGGACGGAAGGTCGCTGGCGGCCTCAGGCCGGGCCCTGGGAGCGGCGAGAAGGGGGTTCTGTCGTCGCACTCGTCAGCGCGGCGCGGCCCCGGGCGCAGAGCGGCCGCCGATCGGGCTGTCGGGACACGGCTGGTCCCCGCGCCGGCGTCGCGCGGAGCTGCCAGCCCCAGAGGCCCGGGCGGCCGGTGGGCGGCCCTCCCGCACGACCAGGGGCGGACGGCCCGCGGCCC
>VSMD01078304.1:0-10158 GCA_008750895.1 Mirza zaza | reverse complement strand
GGTGGCTCAAGCCTGTAATCCTAGCTCTCTGGGAGGCCGAGGTGGGCGGATCATTTGAGCTCAGGAGTTCGAGACCAGCCTGAGCAAGAGCGAGACCCCATCTCTACTATAAATAGAAAGAAATTAATTGGCCAACTAATATATATATAGAAAAAATTAGCCGGGCATGATGGCGCATGCCTGTAGTCCCAGCTACTCGGGAGGCTGAGGCAGTAGGATCACTTGAGCCCAGGAGTTTGAGGTTTCTGTGAGCTAGGCTGACGCCACGGCACTCACTCTAGCCTGGGCAATAAAGTGAGACTCTGTCTCAAAAAAAAAAAAAAAAATTTCTGTATACCAAGTATCCTTATCTATTCACTGACATTTTTTTCCTATAAATTTCATTCATTTATTGTCTATTGGTCTGTTTCTTCTCACTAGAGTATAATTTCACTGACAGTAAGTTCCCATCTGTCTTGTTCAGAGTTATATACAATACCTTGAATTGCCCTCCTATAAATATTGATTAAATGAATTAATTTATATGGAGATATAAATTAAATGAATTAATTTATAACAGAAAAAGAATTTTCTGTGGGAACTATTAACCACTGAGCAACAATTTTATATTCATACAGTTTGTCATCAGCTATTTTTTTTTTTTGACACAGTGTCTTGCTCTGTTGCCCAAGGCAAAAGTGTAGTGTCATGATCACAGCTCACTGCAGCCTCAAACTCCCCACCTCAAGTGATCCTCCTGCCTCAGCCTCCTGAGTAGCTGGGACTGCATGTGTGCACCACCACGCCCAGCGAATTTTTTCTATTTTTTTGTAGAGGCAGGATCTCACTATGTTGCCCGGGCTGGTCTCAAACTCCTAGCCTCAAGTGATCTCCCCGCCTCGTCCCCCCAAAGTGCTGCAATTACAGGTGTGAGCCACCACACCTGGCATCCTAATCATCAGCTACATTTTGAGCACTTATATGCCAGACATAGGCAAGGAAGACAAGGCTCAGGGAAGGTAAGTAACTTTGTCCTAGCTCATATTGTTAGAACTGGAATTGTAATCCATCCTTGTTTCCAAAGCCGGTGGGCTTTCTATTATACCATAAGTGGAACAGGGGTTTAATGAAGATGAATTTTCCCATCACTAATGGACTTTAGGCCAAGGCTAGATGATCATTCACTGGGGTATTAAATTATGCTAAATAATAGTTTCTTGGATTGAGTGGAATGTTGGACGAGAGCCAACTCTGAGATTTGTAATTCCATGATAGAAGCCACCCATTCATGATAGGAAGATATTCTGTGACAGGATTTCTTTATGTTGGAAATAAAGAAGGAAACGAAACTTTTTCTGAAAGTGTTGCTTGGAACCCAAGAATGTGACCTTACACAATTGCTGGGACATTATCCCTTAATCCTATCTGAATGGTGTAGAAAGTAGACTCAGAAATATACTTGTGTTTAAAATGCAGTAGCCTCTACACTCCACAAGTGAAAAACAAAAACCAAAACTTTGGCCCGGCGCGGTGGCTCAAGCCTGTAATCCTAGCTCTCTGGGAGGCCGAGGTGGGCGGATCGTTTGAGCTCAGGAGTTCGAGACCAGCCTGAGCAAGAGCGAGACCCCATCTCTACTATAAATAGAAAGAAATTAATTGGCCAACTAATATATATAGAAAAAAATTAGCCGGGCATGGTGGCGCATGCCTGTAGTCCCAGCTACTTGGGAGGCTGAGGCAGCAGGATTGCTTGAGCCCAGGAGTTTGAGGTTGCTGTGAGCTAGGCTGACGCCACGGCACTCACTCTAGCCTGGGCAATAAAGTGAGACTCTGTCTCAAAAAAAAAAAAAAAAAAAACCAAAACTTTGAAACTATAAAATGGAAAGTTTTCAATGAACTAAATTGTACAGTGACCTCATTGTTCAGGGTGTCTAAGCAAAGCTTACATAATGAACTCTGAAAAGAAGTCAAAGAATGAAAATAGGAGCAGATACTGGCAATGTCCCAGGAGTCGTTCTTAGAAAGAATTAGCTTACCTATTACAGTATTAGTATTTATAGGATTAGCTGGTACAAATCACTTGAAAATGAAAATATGTTGTATTTGAACTACTTATCTTACACTTTGAATGTATTCAGAATTTTTTTAAACCAAATCCTGATTTTTTTACGGTGTCAGCATTAACCAAGACAATTCATTAGTCAGAAATGCTTATCTCAGGTGTTTGAAAGTCATTAAACTTGGACTTTTGGACAAAAAATATTCCACAAAGAGATTATTTTATTATTATTTTGAAACAGGGTCTTGCTCTGTCACATACTATATGGTGATATGATCATAGCTCACTACAGTCTCAAACTCCTGGCTCAAGCAATCCTCTTGCCATAGCCTCCCAAGTAGCTGGGACTACAGGCACACACCACGACTCCCAGGCTAATTTTTTTATTTATAGTAGAGAAGGGATCTCACTCTTACTCAGACTGCTCTTGAACTCCTAAGCTCAAGCAATCCTCCTTCCTCAGCCTCCCAGAGTGCTAGGATTACAGGTGTGAGCCACCACACCTGGCCTATCTTGTTTTACACTATAGACATGTTCCTTAAAATTATAAGTTGAAATTTTGTAAACAAAATATATATATATATTTTTTGAGACAGAGTCTCACTCTCTTGCCTGGGCTAGAGTGCCGTGGTGTCAGCCTCGCTCACAGCAACCTCAAATTCCTGGGTTCAAGCAATCCTTCTGCCTCAGCCTCCCAGGTAGCTAGGACTACAGGCATGCGCCACCGTGCCTGGCTAATTTTTTCTATTTTTAGTTGTTTGGCTAATTTATTTCTATTTATAGTAAAGATGAGGTCTTGTTCTTGTTCAGGCTGGTCTCGAAATCCTGAGCTCAAGCAATCCTCCCACCTCGGCTTCCCGGAGTGCTAGGATTATAGGCATGAACCTCTGTGCTAGGCCTGTAAACAAAATATTTTAAATGGATTATTGGAATTTGTTTTGATGGCCTTTGTTAGCAAATTATAATCTTATCATTTGTACATTGTGTAAACCTGAATAGTTTTAAATCAATTTGACTTAATTTTACTTAAACAAAGTAAATCTTTCTAGCTATTAAGTAATAGGTTATATCTGCTTGGCATAATAGTATGAATAAAAGGTCAGTATCCAACACCTCCCTATTCAGGCCAATTATAAAACAAACTGCTAAAATATGTTTATTCTTACATGTCAAATGTGGTAGAATCCAAGACCAGGAGTTCCATTATTCTGCTTTTGGTTAAATAAAACACCTCAAACTTCTGAATCAGATAATAAGTATAATTTATTTTAAATGATTCTTTCATATAAACATCTTGGTCAAGTTATAAAAATATTACCATCTCTTAGGGCAATTTCTCACTACACAATTCACAAGAGAAAATTGAGACTATTGAAAACAAGCAAAAATATATGATAGTGATCAACAGTGCAGAAAAAGCCAAGTCAGACATAGGAGAGAAGATAGTATCTGGGAAAAACCAGTGGTATGCCGACAGCTTGAAAATGTGGAATTCCTAGTGTCTGGGGCAGCTTACTTCAGCTTAATTTCAGCCCAAGGCTAACTGTATAAGATCCTCATATTCTGCTGAAACGCTTTTGCCAAAATCGCTCTCTTTCCTTCATTATATATACTACTTTTCCTTTCCTTCTCTGTGTATCTCACATTCTTAAATATATAATTCACTGACAGAAAAATGACATAATTTCTTTTAAAAGCATGTAATTTGTAAAATCATGCCTCTACAGCAAAAGACTCTTTGAAGGATGTTCTGAATTAGTTTTTATAAAGGTTTCTGATTGTTTTAACTCTTTTAAGGGAAAGAGTACATCGTCAACATCATGCAATAATAAATTATTATTAAATGTTTTGAGAGTAACTCAAATGCTTATGATTTCTAATTTTAAAATATAGTATCCTTCTTTGAGTCAATATAAACAAGGTGATTGTTTCCAAGATTAAGTAGCTTCCTGTGTAGATCACCCAACAGCCAGGGCATCTGTGCCTTGTTAAGGATGAGGAACATTAACACTTCTGCTCCTGAAATACCTGCAGCAGCAAGGCCCCATTATCTGCTACATTCTTGACTTTGAACACTCTGCCACAATTCATTATGTGACCCCTGAAAAAGAAACTAACATGGTTGGGTGCCTATTTGGTGCTATGTGTTTTGCTAGGTATTTTCATATACATTATCACTTAATGGTGAAGTAGATTTGGAGGCTACATTGTCCAAACATGGCAGCCACCAGCCACATGTGGCTATTTAAATTTTGATCAATAAAAACTAAAAATTTAGTTCTACAGTCACTCTCACCACATTTCAAGTGCTCAATAGCCACATGTGGGTAGTTTGCTATTGCATTGGATGGAGTATATTATAGAATATTTTCATCATTGCAGAATGTTCTATTGGGCAGTCCTAATTGGAGGTTTGCAACAATTAGAACAGATGGCATTTTCATTAGAGAAAACAAAAGTAGAGTTTGAGATATAACTAAGTAATTAGATTAAGCAAAAATTAATTTAATATTAAATGATAATTTATCATGTGACCAGTGAGCAAGATGGCCTTAAAAGTCTACCCAGCTTGACTAAACTTTAGACCTAGTTTTCCACCTCCTTCTATGCCTCTGACCTTTTTTTTTGTTAGAGCATATTCTTTAGAAAACTTGTAAATTCTTTGCTCCTTTGAGATGTATCTACCTCTTTTACAAAAGATTCTCACCAGTTTTACAACCCAGGGATATCTTTCTCAAGGCTCTGGGGCCATCTCTTTGAAAATGTAATCTTAAAAGGAGATTGTACCCTTATTTCCCATTCCAGTGGGAGGGTAGGTGCCTAACTTCAGTGGGGGGGGGGCCTTGCTCCAAGTTACAAAACCATCTCCTGTCATAAAGTTATGAGAAGTTTATCTTTCCTTTGAATAAAGCCAGTTAGCAAACATAGATGGCCAATAGTTTTTCCCTAATGCCCTCCAGCACTTTTCCACCAGCTCACTCCAGCCTTTAAAAAACCCTATCCATTTCTTTTTCCCCTAATGAAATAGCCTTGAATAAAGTTTTGTTGCCTATTTAATTTTGTCCTGTGCAATTTTTACTTTGACACAAGTTTTCAGAAAATTGAAACAGTATTTCAAAATAACGCAGGTCTTAGTTTATACTGAAAATAGTTTTGATGTTTTCTTAGGATAAACCACCAGCTGAATGATCTACATAAATAATCATATATAGGTAGTAATGTGGGCAAAGTGAAATGGTTTGATTGCAAAGGTAAATGCAGTGCCAGGATTTAAGGGTGTAGAGTTGCAACTCCATGAGCTATACCTGATACCACCACAATGACACACATACTGTGTTTCCCGGAAAATAAGATAGGTTATTATATTTATTTTTCCTCTTGAAGACACCCTAGGGCTTATTTTCTGGGGATGTGTTATTTTCCCCTCAAAGCCTCAGCTTGCAGCAGGCACAAGATGGCTGGGACCTGACAGGGGGAGCTGACCTTGTTGGTGGGGCTGCCCGCACCTTTTCGGTCACCTTTGGGGTAGTAGCTGTCACAATGGGGCAGATGAGAAGGGCTGCTCATCTTCTTTACCGCTCCACCATGAAATGCATGGGTTGTGCAGATATACTGCGTAGCCACACCCATCACTAGGTCTTATTTTATGGGGTAGGGCTTATATTGTGCAAATGCTTAGAAATCCTACTAGGGCTTATTTTATGGGTAGGTCTTATTTTTGGGGAAATATGGTACTTATTACCCAGTTTAACTGCTCCACTGTGAAAACATGATGGAAGAGGAAGCCAAGTTTTTTGGTCTAGGAACATCTTCTTTTGGAACATGGAACATGGTCTTTCTCTAGCTGAATGTAGAAGACTGCAGCTAGGTCCGCTGGTGGGTCCTTCTAGAAATCTATTTCCATTATGATTCTCAGGCCTGACCAAGGCAACACCCAAACCAAATCTATACTCCCAAGTCATCCTAGAATTTATATTTTCTGCTAATCTCAAGGAGTTAATTATCATATTTTTCAGTTTCTCAGAATTTTGCCAAATTTGAATCACTATAATAAAAAAATACTCTCTTCTCAGAGAATAAATCCAATAGTTTGGAGAGAGAGAGCTCTTTAGGGTAATTTTCTTTTCTTTCTCAGTGGCATCTCAGAGCATTTACTTCCATTTTCAACTGGACACCAAAGAGAATCAAAAATGTTGACTGCCATTTAGCTCTTGTTCCTGGTTCAACTATTTCTTTTCCTTTTATTTAAAACCAGATTTAAAGAAAAGGTGTCTTGGGGGAAGGGAATGGTGCAAGACGAGTCATAAACTTCCTTCGGAATTATAAATTCCTGATAATATACGAATGTATTTATAAATTTCTGGTGTTTTATAATTTTCAAAAAGTTTTAATCCTACCAACAATCCTGGTAGGGGTTCCTTCCTATTGGAGCTACAGAGGACCAAATTCTATCTTTAAATATGTTAGTGCTAACTACACTTTTAGTAGAATCCTAGCTAGTTACAGTTTGATTATCCTAACAATGCACATTAGTTCATTAAGAGAAAATTTGACTGGATTCAAAATCAATCCTCATCTTTACAAGAAATTTACTATTACATTTGTCAATTAAAAAAAAGGAAGGGATGATAGATTCCTTAAATATAATTTCAACTGTCATAAGTTGTTAAGTAGTTATAAAATATTCTTATTTTATGATATACTTGTGTGAACATTCTCATTAATGACAATGATCATTTATAATTAGAAAGAATGCGTATCAAGCTGGGTGTAATGGCTCAAGCTAATCCCAGCTACTCAGGAGGCTAAGGCAGGAGGATCACTTGAGGCTTTGAGGCCAGGAGTTCAAGGCCAGCCTGGGCACACACAGTGAAACCTTGTCTCTAAAAAAAAAGTCTTATCAACTTTAAACATAAATCTTATATTAAAAAGTCAGCTTAAATATTGTAGAGATTCAATATTTAGCATCCCTACTACTTGAATAATTTTTTCTTATTATACTTATGGAATGTAAAGAAAATATAATGAATTGAATTGTGTTACCCCCAAAAAAGATACATTTAAATTCTAACCCCTAATACCTCAGAATAAGACCTTATTTGGAAATAAGTTGATTACAGATGTAATTAGTTAAGATGACTAGTGGGGAACAGGGGAAATTTCCCCTTTGCCCTAAAAGTTTCCCTGAAAGATCAACTCACAACAAGGCTTATTAATAAGAGAAAGAGATTTGTTTACCATGTGCACAGGGAGAATCACAGAGTGATTACCCAATATCCCGATGGGGTCCAGAAATTTGTATGCCCTCATGTTATAGGGGAGAGATGAGGAATATAGATAATTCTGTTTAAGGGCAATAAATGGTTGCTGGGGAGGATGAATAGGCACTTAGGAGAATGAATGGATGGAGGGAAACAGATTGACTTGTAAATGATTCTTTTTGGAAAATAAGTTAACCTGAGCGACACAGGTACTACATTTAAAATGATTTGGGCAAGGTCTGGTTACATTCTTGATCTTATTTCCTGTAATATATTGAGATAACAAGAAGGGGAAAGGAAGTTGGTTGTTCCTTTGATGGGTCTGAATTTTTATGAAGAAAGAAGGAAAGCTTCTTTCAATCCCTGTTGATCTCTAAGGGCCTTTAAGTCAATATACTATTTATATCAAGGAGTCATATTTTGGGGTGAAATTTCCTGAGCTCCTTCATTCCCTCCATATAGAACTTCCCTATGAGGTTTCATACACTAGAAGCTGGGTCCGTGGCTGTGGAGAAAGAGATCGGGTTAGTAGTTGAGTAGCAAGAGATCTGAAAAGGGAGACAAGAACACAGATTAAAATTAGAATGAAAAGGCAGAAAAGAACAGATCTAAGCACATTTCTCCACACTCAGTTAAACCAGTCTCCCATTCCTGGCAATAGGTGAGGCCAATAGAATGGTTTTGTTTCATTAATCTGATGAAGAATATTTATCTTATCTTTTAAGAGGTGCAGATCTGTCTTTATTTCCCCTGAGAGGTTTATATAGAAACAGTATTTTTTGGTCAGTAATCACCCCCTTTCTGTCAGGCTGTCAGGGCATCCAGCACACAGTGTATTTGAAATATTAATACAACCGAGGCTAGGCTGTTGATTTCTAACGGAAGTGCTCCCAGTGCTTGCTTGGTGATACTGAACCCTTGTTCTTTTACCATGCATGGAGAGATTCAAATCTGCTTTTTCAATCTCATGAGTTCCAAATGCCAGGAAAAGAGTCCTGAGCACTGAAAAGAACTTAGAATTGTAATATGCAAGTGGGTTTTTATAATATCATGTCTAGTACATTTGTGTGGTACCACTCTATGAACAAAGGAGCCCAAGTTTGTAATTTGACATTTAAAGTGGAGTACTGACCAGGTGTGGTGGCTCACACCTGCAATCCTAGCACTCTGGGAGGCAAGAGGAGAGAGGATTGCTTGAGGTCAGGAGTTTGAGACCAGCCTGAGCAAGAGCAAAACCCTGTCTCTACTAAAAATAGAAAAAATTAGCCAGGTGTGGTGGTGCGCGCTTGTTGTCCCAGCTACTTGGGAGTCTGAGGCAGGAGGATAACTTCAGCCTCAGAGTTTGAGGTTGCTGTGAGCTACACTGACACCATGGCACTCTAGCCCAGGCATCAGAGCAAGACTCTGTCTCAAAAAGAATAAAATAATTAAAATGCAGAAAATATGCTTTTTAAAGAAAACAAATAATAAAGTGGAGTACCTGGTAACAGAGGGTGTCAGAAACCCAGGTCCATAGTGACCAGACCATCTAGGTTGGAACTACCTGTATACTTCATCCCTACAATGTTATTTACAGATAGGGTCAGATTGGAACCTGTGACCTCCCAGCCTGGAGTTTGCCGTGCCTCTTTTTTCTCATTGGCACTTCCACATCTCCAGTTTCCGTGTGTCCCTGGCAATCCGTGGGAACAGGACAGGTTGTGAAATATTTGATGTAAAAGGCCTTTGGTCTGGTTCTGGCAGTTATAGGGCTTGATTTTGTCACCTAACCAAGTCACTTCAGACCTTTGTCTATCATGTAATCTTTAGTGCCTGGCAACTTAACAAGGGGAGCATGCGAGCTACCCTACGTTGCACAGCCTGGTTTGTGAGCCGTTCACAACATCTGGCAATTTGACAAGTGTGGACATCATGAGGGTTAGTGTCAGCATTGTCTATGATCTTTGTAAAAGGTGTAAGAATGCCATCTGTGGAATCAAACTGTAGGATCTGATCATAATATTGTTCTAGTATGTCACCATAAAAGATCCAGCATCATCACTATTTCCAATGTAGAGGGAAAAATTTCTATCTAGTGACTTTACCTGAACAAAATATAGTCTTGAGTTTCCACAGAGGTTTTTCTGTGTCCATTTGACTCACCAACAGAAGCAGCATGATTTTTTTTCTCTAATTGTGGATGCCACGTCTTGTCATACATCCATCTTCTGAATTTGTTTCGCCAGGCGCTCACACTGGCAGAAACAGAAATGAGTTTAGGTTCATTTGTATGATCTACATGTTGGAGCAACCAGCAATTAGACTGATTAGTTAATGTTGCCAGAGTTTGAAAGACTGGTGCAAATGGATGCCGGGTCTGTGCCTGACGTGCTAGAAAAACAGTAAAGGTTAGTAAGAACAAGACGTAGTTTGACAAAAGAGTCATACTGGAAGATTAAAAGGGAGAATGGGATAGGTTGAGGCAGTCTCCAATCAGCTTCCAATGTGCAATCCTCAAAGAGTGAGGCTTAAAAGAAGTATTTTAAGAGGACCCTTCTTTCTTTCTTTTTTTTTTTTTTTTTTTTGAGACAGAGTCTCACTTTATTGCCCAGGCTAGAGTGAGTGCCCTGGCGTCAGCCTAGCTGACAGCAACCTCAAACTCCTGGGCTCAAGCAATCCTGCTGCCTCAGCCTCCCAAGTAGCTGGGACTACAGGCATGTGCCACCATGCCCGGCTAATTTTTTCTATATATATTAGTTGGCCAATTAATTTCTTTGTATTTATAGTAGAGATGGGGTCTCGCTCTTGCTCAGGCTGGTCTTGAACTCCTGAGCTCAAACGATCCGCCCACCTCGGCCTCCCAGAGAGCTAGGATTACAG
>VSMD01078302.1:0-47216 GCA_008750895.1 Mirza zaza | reverse complement strand
TTGAGCACATCTTCAGTCCATTTCCTTTTGTGATGAGAGAAAGTTATGACAATCCCTTCCAGACACTTTACTAGTACTTGTCATGATCAGCCATCATTTAAAAAATGTATTGATTGCTTTTTACCCCCAAAGGAAAACTGTACTTTACTTATATATTTTCTCTGCTTTATAGTCTTGAAAGTATTAGGAAATGTCATATTAGTTGTAAACTTTTTTCAAAATATTGAAAAAAGAGATTTTTATAATGGACACAAGTGGGTATATGTGCAGAAGTAGTACATATTTATATATTCTAAATAAGCATATTATAGTGCAAATAAAACATTCTATTTCCAATTTTCCAATTCCATTAATATGTGCTATTTTCATCATTTGTGGCATGATTTTATAACACCTACATGATTCTATCCTTACATCTGTAGAAGACAAGATGAACAACCCGTTAATATGCAAAGTAAAACAACAGCGCTTATCACCACATCAATTATTTGACATTACAAATATGAACATGGCTTTTTGAAGTGTTTAAAATTAGACCCAACATTGGATAAAAATAAAGGCCTTCCAACTTTGTGAAGATAAAGCACTTGTATGTGTGTTTTTAAAAGTCTACAGATAATTGCTTTTTATCTTACAATCTTGCTCCACTGTGAAGGCACACTCTGCAAAATGTTCTCAGTTTCCACACTCTATTTCCCAATCCAGTTTTAAGGATGAATAAAGCATTTTTCAAGTAATTCCAAGCATATTACTAAATAACTGTTTAGAATTTGTGCTCAATGATTATTTTTTTTCTGTTTCTCTTAAGATTACTTCTTGCTTCCTACTAGAGCCATGTTGAAATGCTTTTAGATCCCTTAACATTCAAAGAGATTGTTTTCTGTGATTGGAACACTTGTCCTCTTTGAATTCCTGGTCCTCCCTAATATGGCTGTAGTAGGTGGAATACTCACTCCCAAAGATGTTTGCTTCCTAATCCCTGAAACCTGTGGAAATGTTACCTTACACAGCAAAAGGGACTGTGCAGGTGAATTAAGTTAAGGACATGGGGACTTTATCCTGCACTATCCTGGTGGACCCAATGTAAGCACTAGGATGCTTTAAAGGTGAAAGAAGGAGACAAAAGAGTCAGAGATCAGTGGTGTTGGGACAGCTGGATAGCCACATACAGAAGAATAAACAGGATTCCCATCTCTCTCCACCCACAAAAATTAATTCAAGGTGGATAAAAGACTTAAATGTAAGGTATGAAAGCATAAGAACGCTAGAAGAAAATGTTGGAAAAACTATTCTAGATATCGGCCTAGGCAAAGAATTTATGAAGAAGACCTCAATGGCAATTGCAGCAACAACAAAAATAAACAAATTGGACTTGATTAAATAAAAAAGAGCTTAGCGCCTTAGCTTCTGCACAGCTAAGGAAATAGTCAGCAGAGCAAACAGACAACCTACAGAATGAAAGAAAATATTCACAAGCTACACAACTGATAAAGGGCTAATAACCAGAATCTACAAAGAGCTCAAGCAAATCACCAAGAAAAAAAATCAAACAACCCCATTAAAAAGTGGGCAAAGACATGAACAGAAGCTTTTCAAAGGAAGATAGACAAATGATCAATACACACATGAAAATATGCTCAACGTCACTAATCATCAGGGAAATGTACATCAAAACTACAATGAGATATCACGTAAACCCAGTTAGAATGGCTTTTATTAAAAGTCCAAAACAACAGATGCTGGCATGGATGCAGAGAGAAAGGAACACTTATACACTATTGGTTGGATTGCAAATTAGTACAACCTCTATGTAAAACACTATGGAGATTCCTCAAAGAACTAAAAATAGACCTACCATTTGATCCAGCAATCTCACTACTGGCTATTTTCCCAAAGGAAAAGAAGTCATTTTATGAAAAAGACACCTGCACTCGAATGTTTATTGCATTACTTCTCCTTGGTAACCCTGAAGACTCTTAACCCCAAATGGCCCCATCTCTGACATCCTATTACCTGCCCTTTCATGTGCTATCTTTTTCATTGTCACAGTGAGTGGCTGACTGACTGGTATTGTAGCAACAGTGCTCTTTTCTGAATTACACAGCCTGAGTTGGGTTCCTGGTTTGCCAACTAGTTACTACATCATATTACCTTGAGAGAGAATCTGTCAATGATTCAAATAAGCATAAGAATCCTTTTGCCCTGCAAAAATAGGGAATACTGGCATTTCCAAAGGGTACTCAGAGAATTTTTATCTGCATGTGTAGTTTACTGAAATTTGATTACTCTGGTCAGAAAGTTAGTAAAACAGTTAAGATGCTATTGAATATTCCATCTATATTGACACTGAAATATAATGATTGTGACAATTATGCTAAAATGATTATTTCCTTTTTTTTACTTTTCAGCATAAGTTTATATACAGATCCTTAGAGAGTTAAGAAATGTTTGAAATTCCATAGAAATCACTAGAGAAAAACTGATTCTATCCAAGAAATAGGTCTTTGGAAGAAGTCATCAAACAAATGCCTACAAGTCAATTTAACATTCCCATCAGACCAAAAAGACACACATAATCACAGCAGCATTGCTTGTTCACATGTAGAAAATTGTATAAGGTGGTTTTCTATCATATTCCGTGTCATATACAAGCAAAACGAAAGAATACTAAGATCACAGAAATATTCCTCATTAGTTACTTCACAGGCAGCACCCAAATTTTGTATATAAAAAAGGGAAGAATTTTTTTTAAAAATTAGAGTCAAGAAATACAACAGTTGAATGTAATGCTTGAAAATCGTAATTTATACAATGGCCTTTTGGTACTTTTGTACCTTCCGCAGATAGTGTATCTTGGAGAAGCCAAAGTGATCCATTTAAAACAGTGCTCAAAATGTTCAGGTTCTTCCTGTCAGTCCTAGACCAAATTTCAAATTCCTTAACGATGACCTGCAAGGCCTTCTATGAAATGCCTCCTACTGAACTCTGTTCCTTCTGTCATCTATTTCCCTTGCTATACTCTTGTCCCCCTGGCCCCTCTAGTCTTCGTGAAAGAATCATTCCTGTTCTTGCCTCACAGCATTTGGACTTACTATATCCTGGTATGTTTTCTTCCAGACGGTTGTGTAGTTCTCTAATTTCGTGTGCATCTTGGTGCAAATAGCACCTATTTAGAGAGGTTCCCCTTCCCCACCCTACCTAAAAGGGCCATCCTCATTATCCACCTTCGTCCTCTCATCCACCTTTTCATCCTAGCACTTTTCACTAGCTATTTGCAAATACACAAGGTCAGTCTGTCCAGAAAGTATCCAGCCATTGTTAATATAATATATAACATTACATGGCTGGATACTTTCTGGACAGACCTTGTATATATTTGCAGTGTTTTTGTCCTCTACTTCTCCTTGATTATCATGTAAGTTCCATGAGGGTGAGTATAAGGTTTGTTTGGTCAATAAAGTGGGCAGTTAAAAAATAAATTACATAATGTTGATTTTAATTTTTATCAATTTTTGTATTTTAGTGGTAGACTGACACTATTAATCTATTCTAGGAGTTTATCTTTAGACAATTCTTCACATTATTTTTACTTGCTAGGTTACTTGAGTAATAAATACATTGGCAAATAAACATTCTAGAATTTGTAAATATAATACTATATTGAGTTTTCCTTATGTCTTTAACTATTCAGCTGTATTTTATAGTGTTTTTCTAAAAGCCTATGTTTTAACATGTCTTATCAATTATAAAAATGGCTAAAATATAATAATCTCATTAATTGAATTATTCAAGACTGTTTAAATCAGTCAAATCCCTAGAGACTGTAATTTCATACATAAGCTAAGTTAAATTACATTATGTTTTGTTTAATGGAGCTGAGTATTTGGTGATCTCAGTCAATTATGACTGCTAATTATAAACATTGATTAAAAGTGACTTAGGTCTGATATTTTGGAGTAATTCTTTTCCAACATTTCTTGCTTCTTCAAATGCAATTGAATTCTCGAATTTGAATTTTCTATTCTATTACTTGAATAATACAAATTTAAATTATTAAAAGGTTAGTATTCTAGAATTATACATATATATTTATTCTGAGATATAAAAATACTTAAATATGAAGTAATATCTATATTATAAAGTGTACTGTACTATTTTAACAAAATCAGAATCAATGTCAGTTTATCTCCTTAAGGTAATTATGTTTTAAAAAGGCACATAAGTCATTAAGAAGAATTTTTTAGGCTAAGCTATTCATATAAATAACAATGCTAACATAAAATACAGACATCAAAAGGTTACATTGTCTAGCTAATGGAAAGAACTAATTATTAGCACCAATTTGAAATATAGTACCTAAATTATAGTGAGGCTTTCTATTGAATTTTAAAGCAAATATTTCTAATAATGAAATCAACATAGAATTTTAAAAGATAGTTTGTCCTATATCTGGCAATCCTCTGTATACATGAGGCCAAGCAATGAATGCATGAAGATAGTCAGAAACTGATTCATCCATTCTTCTGTTTCTTCTGTAAAACTTTCATTGAATTAATTTCTTGAAGTACCATTGTATAATTATATTCCATAATTAATACTATAATCAATGACCATTATATCATAAAGACAAAGATTAACATTTTCCCATAAACATTATTTGGTTTCTAGTGTCTATTATCTTTTAAAATATATAAATCAACAAATGCAAACAAATCAACTTATGATATTTAATCTATATTTTTGAAAAAACTCTTCCACCATTTCCTAGAGAAGACAAAAAGGTTTAAATGAAAGATCTATGAGCTTTACCTGGGTAGATCTCATACTAATTATTGGCTGTTGACTGCTGTGTGCATCATGTTTTCCCACTCCTAAATGGAAGTGTCGATTGCATTTTTCTTATGCTTTGGGTGTGTGGGAGCCAGAAACAAAATTTGCTGTCAATGGAAAGGATGTGCCTACTTAAAAATTTAGCAAGTACCAGGTACATTTCTCATTAAGAGGTGAAAATCCCTACCCTCCCTTCAATCCTCACCCCACCTTGAAGGTGGATAGTAGGCTTGTGCCTTTGACAATGAAAATTATATGACTTCCAATGCTAGCTCATAAAAGGCCATTAAGTTTCTGTCCTTTTTTGCTAGAAAGCTCATTCTTGGAGCCTTGAGTCACTTACATGAAGATGCCAAAAGCACATGGAGAGGAGCACATTGTCTGCCAGAATGCCACAAATAGGCATTCTGGCAGACAATCCCAGCCAAATCTACCCTTTGTTTCATAATTTTTTACTGGATGCTAGACAATATGAATTTCACATTGTTGAGAGCTGGATTGTTTTGGGATGCAGTTAAGTGCCTTGTAGAGTACCTTAATCCTTTCAAGGCTTCTTGCAAACTATGTGTGGACAGGCATGAATTAGCTATTTCCTTAGGGCAAGTTTAGCCTTACTTAAGACTGCAGCTTTGTTCGTATCCCTACATGTTCAATGAGCTTCTACTTCCTGGTTATTCCAATCTTGAAAGTCTCCTAGTCCTGTGTGAGTCTTAGGAAATATTAATTTCCAAGTCTCCTATTGTTCTTCCTTTGGCCTCATGTATTTTCACCCTGTGCATGCAGGACTTAGTATCAGTAGCAAACTCAAAGCAACACTTATGCAAATTTCAGAAGCTCTTTTTACCACCCAACTTCCTCTACACAAGTAATCTGTCCAGCAACTTTCATGGCCTTAGCTTCTCCTAATTCCTGTCTCTCCCTCCTCAATTCAGGAAGATTTCTGGGCTCTTCTTTGGGTTTTCCCTTCCTGTAGAATGGTCTGGAAAATGATTCCAGATGGAAAATCAGATTAATTGTGAGGCTCACCTCACTTGTCTCCCTTCTCTCAGGGATCATACTCCTGTGCTGTGTGTCTTGCAATATCTGAAAAAAGTTATTTCATATATTTTTGTTTAGTTTTAAGATTATTTACAACAGGAGTGAAAGTTCAATTACAGTTACTCACTTGTAGATGGAAGTAGAAATTTCCCTTTGAATTTTAATAATTATCTGTGCCACAGGCATAGGGCTGTGCATAAAGGAGAAATACCCCCCAAATATATTACATGATTTAATAATCACAGTGGTAACATAATTTGTTACATGTTCTTATATACAGTTTATTCTTTGTCAAATAAAAGCGCCAGTAAAGCCACGGAAATCAATCATCATATTCTATATTGCTGAAGTGCCCTTACAGATTCTAATCATTTTATATATTTGATATTTTTATGATAATATTGTGAAGTCTAAATCTAAAATTCAAGTAAACTACATTTAAGGTAAAATTTAAATTAAAAATTTATAATAGAGGGTGTTGTTTGGTGTTACAAGCTCAAAAAGGGAGAGATGATATGCTGAAGATAGTTCCTCTATTTGAAAAGCAAGTAGAGCGACAGGGAAAAAAAATCCATCAAAGTTTAGTTTTTTTTTTTTTTTTAATAGGTCAAGAGATAATTTTAAACTAGCCCATAATGGCTTTGTTATTCTTCAGTATTAAAATATTTCAAATCTATGCAGAAATAATGGTGCTGTTCACTTTGATGTGTTTTTTAAGGTCAAGTTCTTTCATATTTGCCCAAGTAGTGTTGGAACACCTGCCAAAAATGATGCCAAATATAAATGAAGTCTATATTAAGGAATTATACAAGTATTTTTTATATTTGTTACTGTGCCACAAAATAATCAGCCATATTGTCTATGCCTATAAGAAGACTGATGAATTCTATTATATATTTAAAATTATAATTAGTCTCAATAAAGGTAAATATGTACTTTTCCTGAATAAAGTCTTGACAATTCCCACAAGGCACTGCTCTTGTCTTTGGTTTCCACAACTGCTTTCAACAAGTTTAACTTTTTTCTCATTTCTGTGTACCCTAATTTTTGGACCTTTATTTATAATTCCTCAATGATTTAGTTAACTTTATGTGGAACTCACTGTTCAGCTGTCACTGCCAAAAACTGAGTAACAGTTAGGAAAACAAACAAAGACTGTGTAGCAAACCCTTAAAGCAAGAGGACTATTTAATGAGGAATACTTCATTTAAGAAAGAGCAAACTCTTGCCATGGAAAAATAATGCAGGTACTTCCCTTAATTCAGAAAACACTTTACACAACAAATTCTATATGCAATTGTTTTGGCTGTTCTAGGAAATGCAGGAGCACTGTCCATTGATCAGAGTATTTTATTCTATATTTTGTTCTTTTGTAAAAGTAATTATGCAAGTTGGATCGCATCTATTGCCAGTGCATGGCATGCGGAAAAACAATGATAAAAGGTAGTTGGGCAGTTTAAATATAATCTATGCCTTATTCTTAAAATCCGGTAGCACATTTTCTTCAGAAAAGCGTATTCCAAATTTCAAACTCTATTAGTAATGACTGTGATCTCATGAGACACAGAAGAAACAAGAAAACTGCTCTGCATTTAAACAGAAATTTGAAGACTGACATGAAATTTGAATTGATAAAGGTATTAGCACTTACAAAAGAAATTGTTTTTAAAATACACATTTTAGTAAAATTGTATACGCAAAAACCATACCCACGAAATATGTTCTCATTTGGGTTAGAATGAAGAGATTCAGATTCGGGCTTTTAGCCAACAGACCTTTCCACGAACTTGTAAATAGTTCTCTGCTTCCGGCTGCCACCAAGTCCTTCAAAACGCTGGCCAGACAACATCATTGTCACAACTACTAGTACTATTGTTACTACTGCTAATCGGGAACTCTTTTATAACACGCTTTGCAGTTGGTTTGTGAGCATTTCTCCGCAGCGGACTTACCGGGAGGGGCAGCGCCCGGGCCAGCCGGGTCGGTCCTGGGCGTCGCTTTGAGGGTGCGGGCCGGGGCGTGACCCCAACTCCCTGCGCCTTAGTTTTGTCGCTTACACAGGCTGGGGGAGGGGAGATTATAACAGTATCTACCTCGTCGGGTTTTCCAGGAAAGTTAAATTCGCAGATACAAATGAAGTGCTTAGAACAGTACCTGACAAACGGCACCAGGAGCGTTTGCCGTTAAGTATTATTGTTACGCTGCTGTTGTTATGACTAAAGAGCTGACGGAGAACGACCGGAGCCCTGCCGGTTCTATTGTGGTGACTAATTAGGATGTCAGTGAGAGGAGGAAACGAGGACGGTCTCGGCTGCGGCCGCGAACCCGGAGCGGCGACGACCCCCGCGGAGCATCCACGCTCGCGCCCGAGCCTGGCGCGGGCAGGCGCGCGGCGCTCGATTCCCCGCCCTGCCTCGCCGCGCCTGGTGCGCATGCGCCGCCCGCGCCGAGACCGGTGTCTCCCGGGCGGCCGCGGCGACCCGGCCGGCTCCCGATGGGGAGCGAAGCCCCCGCGGCGGCGGCGTGAGGAGCAGCGGGGGGCGGCGGCGGCTCGCCGGTGAGTGTCGGGAAGCGCCGCCATGGGCTTCCGCAAGAAAAGCAGCCGGAACCCCCCGGTGCTGAGCCACGAGTTCATCCTGCAGAATCACGCGGACCTCGTGTCCTGCGTGGGCATGTTCTTCGTGCTGGGGCTGATGTTCGAGGGCACGGCGGAGGCGTCCATCGTCTTCCTCACGCTGCAGCACGGCGTCGCGGTGCCCGCCGCGGGCGAGCGCGCCGCGGGCGCCGGGTCCCTGTACCGCTACGGGGCCAAAGACCTGGCCACGATTTTCTTCTACATGCTGGTGGCGATCATCCTCCACGCCACCATCCAGGAGTACGTGCTGGACAGGATCAACCGGAGGATGCAGTTCACCAAGGCGAAGCAGAGCCGGTTCAACGCGTCCGGCCAGCTCGGCGTGTTCTACCTGGTCTCGTGCGTGTGGGGCGCGCTGGTGCTGGTCTCCGAGGACTGCCTGTCGGAGCCCGCGCGCCTGTGGAGGGCGCAGCCGCCCGGCACGATGACCTTCCACATGAAGTTCTTCTACATCTCGCAGCTGGCGTACTGGTTCCACGCGTTCCCCGAGCTCTACTTCCAGAAAACCAAAAAGCAGGACGTCCCCGGGCAGCTCGTGTACATCGGCCTCCACCTGTTCCACATCACGGGCGCTTACCTGCTCTACCTGAACCACCTGGGGCTCCTGCTGCTGGTGCTGCACTACCTCGTGGAGCTGCTTTCCCACATGTGCGGCCTGCTTCACTTCAGCGACCAGGAGTGCCGGAAGGGGATCTCTCTGTGGGCCGTTGTGTTCATCTTGGGTAGGCTCGCGACTCTGACCGTCTCGGTCCTCACTGTCGGGGTTCACCTGGCTGCATCGCACAGTCGGAACCCGGATTCCGTGACTGGGAACGTAAACGTGTTGGCGGCTAAAATCGCTGTTTTGTCCTCCAGTTGCACCATCCAGGCGTACATAACATGGAACCTAATCACGCTCTGGTTTCAGAGGTGGATAGAGGATTCCAATCTTCAGGCCTTATTTATGAAGAAGAAACGGTCCATAACTAAAGGCAAGGCTTCTAAAAAAGGGACAGAAAATGGAGTGGAAACGTCACATAGAGTAGACTCTGCCCCAAAGAGGAAAGAGAAATCCTCATAATGAATTATATAAGCTCATTGAGTCATGTCTCCAAAGGAATCTGCTCTTCACCATAAGATTTCTTTTTGCACTAGAGATTTTTCTGTTCTTGAAAATCGTTTGTGCCCTTTGATTTTTGCTATTGTATCATTTAATGTATTTCTTAAAAGACATTTGAGGGGAGGGTGATGATTATGACCAGGGGAAAAAAAAATTTGGTTAAGACTAAGCTACTCATCTAAGCAGTGTCAAAGTAGTTTAGGGATCACAACCATATTTTGTTTGGATTTTTTTAACTTTGAATATTTTCCTAATGATTTACCAGAGGTAACTATAAGATTTTCTCTATCAGTGATACAATTTCTTGCTCCCACCAATCAAGGTCATGTTTTTAATGTTCTCTTTCAGGGTAAAATGGAAACACTGCAATGGTGGAAGTCCAATCAGTATTCTCTAATTGTTAGGATTTTTTTTGTAAGAGTTTATGTTTGAGAAAAAGATTTATAAAACCAACAAAATAATCATGTGCTTTATTTTATATGTATTGATTGTTAGTGCTACATCCCCATTTTACGAAAACAGTACTAATGGGAAACGTAGAAATTCATTGCCATATATGTCAAATCAAAATATTTTTAATTTATATAAAAGTATTACTGAAGAGGTAAAAACCGATCCTGTCCGTTCTAAACACTTGTAAATGGGAATTCATAAAATTAAATATTACTTTGAAAATGAAATCAGACTTAGCCTTTTTTATATGTTTATTAACAGTGATTCATAATGAGGCTTTATAAGATCAGTAGCCACAGCATATTAGAAAAATATTGTTTAACCTGTAAGCCATTTTGAAAATAATGCTTAATTTATATGTATAAAAAGAATGTTAATTACATTTGGAAAATATTTAATGCACTAACATTAAATAATTTGAAAATTAAGTAACCTTATAAAGGCTTTTGAAAAATAATTTTATAATTATTATTTTTCTCCTGTCTTGGGAAAATTTATCTGTATAAAACATATTTTGGAAATTATTTATATACATGTATATGTATATAATTTGTATTTTATAGAAGCTAGTAGACATAGGCAGTAGTGTGTATCTATATTTATCTCCTCTCTGTCCTCATTTTGATTTCTTTCTATAATATGAGTGTTTATATTTTTTTCAAGGAGACCATACTTTAAACATATGCTGGGGGAAGACATTCCTATTGCTCTATATTTTCTCTTACTATGTCTCTCATCTCTCTGGTTTTGATAGCCTTCTCTTTAGTTTTGTGTAAGTAATTTAATTTTTCCAAGCATGAAGTTCTCTGAAAAATTAAATTTAATATACTTGTATCACAGACCACAGGCAGGGGAGCAACTCTTGGCAAAACATTCTTTGCTGTTCTGTCTGCTCTCAGAGGCAAGTATCAAAGCCGCATTTCTTCTTCTTTGGCTGTAGAATCCGTCATCCTACCTGTTTTTTTCCCTCAGTTACCTAATACTGTAGTGTGGGTAGTACATGTTATGAGGTCCAAAATAAAATAACTCACATTGTAACCAACTGTTGTGTCAGTGTAAAAAAAGAAAAAAAATCAGCTTATTACAATGACAGAGTGTTTCTCACTTCCCTTACTTTTAAAGAATTCTGCCCTGTTATCTGTAACCCCACTCCTGGTAACAAATATTATTTATATATTTCATTTTCAAATATGTGCAGATCTGAATCAAACCGGCGAAAGATTTCAGGAAAATTATTGTTTTGCATGACTGACAATGGCAAGAGTTGAGTTGGGCTTGGCGTTGGAGATGATTAGGGCCCAGATTGATTTCCCTGGGGGATTTTCTTGGCTCTAGCTTCTCAGGTTGACTTTCTGCACAGCAGCCAATGACCACAGCTAGTCTAGGTTTCATTGCCACAGTACTGTGTGTTGGAGAGGAAGAGAAAAATCCTGATTTCTGAAATTCCCAGTACACTGAAAATTATCTTTAATGAACTCATTTGATATAGGGGGATACTGAACTGATGAGTTTTTTAGGTTATATGCTTCACCTGTGTGAAAAGGCAAAGCCTCTTTCTTGGAAAACATGAGCTCATAAGAGGTAGTAAGGTAACTGAAAAGATAAAAGGGGAAGGATGTCGGATACATCTCAACTATTCATAATAGTACTCAAATACTGCTAGAAAGTAAATTTATGCCAAATAAAGCAATATCACAAATGAAATTCAGATTAATATATATTGTCTTTTTTTAAAAAAATTACATCCTCAGAAAACTTATCTCAATGTTATGACATTGTCTCTGTCAAAATGGACCACATGGAAACATAAATTTATATGATTCAGGGTATTATTAAAGCAGGCATTAGTTAAGCCTATGAAAGCTAAAGCAACTGATCAAAAACTGCAAAAGTTATTGAAATATGTCTGATACTTGAATTTAAACATTTTGCTTTTACATATTGGCTTCAATATTTGTCCTACTTTATTCCTTAAATAAGTCAATGGGTATAGGTTCCCTAGGATGAGTTCAAAGTATAATTTTCTTTTTTAAGAAAATAATTCTGCTAGCATTTAATTAATAGTATATCCTGTTTTTTCTTAAATAGTATGACTGTGTTACTCAATCTGCATATCTTGTGAGGGACAAATAAGTTTTAGGCCTCATTATTCTATTGATCAGTTTAACATTCCATTTCATCGCAGCAAGAAAATAATAACCTTGTAAAATATTTCTTCATTTACCTTTCGTCAGTATTTGTTTATCTGCAGGGGAACCATGCATTAACTTGGAGTAGATTCAAGAAGATTAGAGTTAACCATGTTAATAATTTAAAGTTTGCTTAAAGACATAAAATATTGTGATAATCTTATAACTTGAAAAAAACAAGGGTAATGTTTTAAGTTCTTGCTCAGTGAGACTAAGTGAGAATAATTCATGTAGAGTAACAAGAGACTTTTTACCAATACTTTACACGGGAAATGTCATACTGAAACAGTTTCTTAGAGGAAGCTCTTGCGGGAGTGTGACATGTAGATTTTTGGGGGCTCAGATTGGGTCCTTGCATTATGGCACAGAATGCCTCCCGATGAGAGAGCAGACCTTTGTAATCTGGAGAGAATACACAATGCTGGGAGTGTATGGAGGTAATTGATTCTCAATAACATCAAACCATATGACCAGAGAATTCACACTCCCACCTACTGTCTGTGGAAATGGCGAATTTTTTCACTGTCATCTTAAAATCAAGTCTACATCCTCTGAGAAAGTACCCACACTGAATAGGACATAGTAGTACCTGCATATTACCCTTAATTGCGTAGAAAAATTGTCATATGTTCTTCATACGAATAAGAATAAGAATATACTTCCAAAACATTAATTGAAAATTTCTTCCGATTAGTCATACAACTGTCTAAATTTTACCATGTAAATCCCTATAAGCAAGTTCTTTTTTAGGCCCTGCACCATCTCTGGCATTTTTAAGTATCCAATGAATGTAGACTAAGTCAAACATTAAGAAATCTGCCCCAGAAGGACCTGTGTCCTTCTCTTCTGGCAGGGCACATTATGTTTTTTGTTACAGCATTATGTCAGCTCATCTTTTTTAATTTTGACATCCAAAAAATACATTGTTGCATAAATTGACCACTCCAGGAGATACTTAAATAGCTGAGGAAATGACAGTGAAATGCAGTATGTGGTTAAAGATTCACTTGAATTTAAAAATGAAAAGGGTTAAATTAATTTCACTGTAGTGATATGTGCACCTTCTAGGCAACCTGGAAGTGACTAGTGTCACTGTTAAGGGATGTGACCATTCAATAATTCAGACAAAATATCAATTTTTAAACAAAGGGCACTTTAAGTCATAAAGTTAAGAAAATGCTCAATTTCAACGTCATCAAATGCACCATCAGCACCATTCACCAAATCAAATCAGGTCAGCATTACAGAATCCTGTGGAAAGTCTGAATGAACATTTCGTGGTGCCCAGCTGAGATTTCTGCTAAGCCATCATATCACACGCTGACAAGTATTTACATCCCAAAATAAATTTACT
This sequence comes from Mirza zaza, assembly GCA_008750895.1. Taxonomy (NCBI): domain Eukaryota; kingdom Metazoa; phylum Chordata; class Mammalia; order Primates; family Cheirogaleidae; genus Mirza; species Mirza zaza. The sequence goes on along the minus strand of VSMD01078302.1, from coordinate 33,618 downwards.
TCATTCTCTCACTGCCATCACTGCTTAATTAACTACAGAAAAGCTGCTGTCCTCTTACCTCAACTTTAAAATAAACAAAACCAATAAATTTAGGTTTGCCAAAGTTGTCAACACAAATATTGAAATATAATTTGTAAATTTTGATACATATTTTTAAAATGTTTCTGGTTATAATGATAAAAATTCAGCAGAGGAAGTAATAATATGATTGAAAATAATTGTTGACAAAAGAAGTTAGGATCAAGACCTTGCTGTGGCCCTAAGAGTTATGTGAATTTTGGAAGAGTCTTACACATCCTAAGTTGTGGATTGCATGGCACTAAAGTGACAAAGATATTTAACTATCTCAAAAAGCTACTATGAGGGTTAATAATATATAAACATACAATGTCATAAATAGTTTTGTGTACATGTATGTGTATACACAGTTGTTTATATATTTGTATATATTTATTCCATATGTAGGTATATAGTCTCATTTAACACACTATTTAATCTATATATGTATGTATGTCTTTGTGTTTATGCATGCATACATACATATCTATATATGTACACATTTATATATTTTCCCCCTATATACTCATTTATAATAGTTTTCATGAACTTTATTTTTTAGGGAAGTTTTAAGTTCTCAGCAAAATTGAGTCAAAAGTGCAGGGAATTTTCATCCATCACACATACCTGACCTCATGCATACACAGCCTTCCTCAATATCAACATCCCACATCCCAGTGGTACATTTGTTACAATCCAATCTACATTGACCCATCATTATCACCTCAAGTCCGCAGCTTACATTAGGGTTCACTTGAGGCATTGTACATTTTATGGGTTTTGACAAGTGCATGACAACATGTATCCACTATTACAGCAACATATAGATCCACTTCATTCTCTAGAAATCCCCCCTGCTATATCTGTTTATCCCTTCTTCCCTGTAGATTTTTAAGCACTATACAAATTATGGCATTGATTTTGACCTCATGGCCAGGTAGGAGGCAAAAGAAAATTAAAATATAATGAATCCATCCCCCAGTGTATGAATTTTTATAGACTAAATAAATAATGTATTTTACAAATACACATATAACTATAATTAAATGTGTAGAAATTCTCTTCCGAGTAACAACCCTGATTTAAAGGATTATTAAGTTCATTGTAATTATGGACTTTTTTCTCACATAAATTACAGAAAATAACAAAGACATCATTTGAAAACTCTTGATATATGTTAATTCTGAATATAGGTATGATACTTGAAACATTTGAAGCCATTGGTCCAGGTAAATTATGCTAAGAATAAAAATTAAATTCTTATCATATTCAAAATTAAATTTCAGACCAAGTAAATGAACTGAACATTTATTTAGGAAAATAAAATAGCATCAATCATTTTAGTAATTATGAATACTAGACAATAATCTTTTTGGTGTCAAGTGATATACAGTTTACAGCATTATATTTTCATTAACTTGCACAGTATCTCTCAATAGTAGTTTCTAAGAATTTGTCGAACTCAGTTAAAATATCCTTTTATTTCATTATTAAGACAAATAAGCAAACAAAACTTTGAAGAGCTTTCCTTTGATTTTTAAATATTGACTTCCCCTCCTTTTAAAGCTGTCACTCTTTCTTGATTTAAATATTGATTACTGCTTTATTGCTTGCTTCTTACCTCTCTCCTCCACCCACTTGGGGGCTGAAGTGATGCCTTTTTAAGTCACTAAGGCAAAATTAGCAGGTAGCACAAGTCTACTACAGTGGGAGCACTCAATAAAAATGTGTTGACTAATGATATACTTTATGATTGGGGGAAAGCTACACATTGCTTATTGATCCACACATATCTTACAAAAGACAATATATATAAATTTAATAGTTTATTCTTAAAAAACTTAAATGACAACCCTTTCTCCAAACACTAGACTTTTATTTAGGAATGGCTGCATGTCCTGTGTGGCATCCTAATGACATGTATGCTTTGCTAAACTCTTTGAAACTTGAGTGCTTTTTCTAAGAAAAGAATTAAGTCAATATGTCTTCTAGATATGAAGCTCCCGTTAGAATGCTCAGTATATGACTCAGAGTGTCATTCTGAACGTTACACATGCACGTAAGATACAATAGTTGCTCCCTATCTTTAACAGCACGTTTGTAACACTGAAGAACCAAGAGAATGATGCTGTTTGAAAAGATGCAAAAGACTGAGGGAGGGACATGTGTTTTGCTGGGAATGGAAAGCAAAATTTTTTTGGTCAGAAATATCTGATAGGCCTGTTAGATGTCCTAATATACTCTTAGAGCTCAGGGGAGTGGTCAAAACTGAGGACATAAATTTGGAAGTCATGTATAGAAATGCATTATTTAAATCGTGATATTGAATGAGGTTATCTAAGGAGAGGTTATAAAACAGGGAGGAGAAGAAAGTTCACTGCTTAGTCTTGAGGCATCCCCACGGAAATAAAGCAGGGGAATCAGGGTCTACAAAGGAGCCTCACTATTGACTGATGTGGGAGAAGAAAGACCAAAAGACCGTAGGTACATGGCATTTCAGAACCCAAACCTGGGTGATGGCTGATGAGGTAGGCAAAAAACAAGGAAAAAGGAGGAGGAGGAAAAGGAGTGGGAGGAGAAAGAGGAGGAGGAGGACCAAAGGTAAACAGTGTCAGAGAACCCAAAAGAAAAGTATATTAGAACAAGAAGATATAAATTCTGCCCAATGCTATTGAGAGTTCAAGTTCTTTATGATTAGAAATTTTAAAAGGCTGGACTGGGCCACAAGCAGGTCACGGGAGGTATTGTGAGGTCAGCGTTAGTGGAGTGATGAGGAGGGAAGCCCTGTGGGAATGGACTGGGGAGGGAAGAGGAGACTAGGACGTGCTGTAGGATATTATAATCACCTTCTTAACAAATGTCTCTGTGAAGTATAGGAGAGAAATGGAAAAGAGTTAACGCATTCCCTTACGTACTAAACACAGATGAATATATTGTCAAAAGAGTTTGTTTTGTTGTTTTATCACTTTTAGGACAGGCGATATTAGGGAATATTTGTGCATTTGCATACTGAAGAAGAGAGGAGGTGGCACTCCCAGAGCAAGGCCAATTTGCTTGAGCAAGGCCACGATTTTCTTTTCAACTGAAGTGTTTCTATCTTTCTACTCCATCATTGCTATGGAAACTAGACAGAACTAATGACAATTTAAAAAACAGAAAAAATCTGCTGATGTCTGTCTTTAATCAATTGAATTATCTGTGTCAATAGGAATCCATAGTAAAAAGTCCAAAAAGATTCTGAGATTCATTAATACTACTTAAAATATTTTATTTTCCATATTTTTGAAGCTGAATTTTTAATACTACTGGATGTTAACAAAAAAGATATTTTGAATGCTGTTTTTTCCATTTGAAAATAGATTGAGAGCCTCACTTTTAACCCATACATACATACTATAATACTCAAGTAAAAAAATGAATTTATGAATAGCTGACATCAAATATATATAAAATGTCTGATGAAATCATGTGGCTTGGCAGAGGCAGGGAAAAAGGATCTAAAAGATAACCACAACAACAAAAAAACATATCGGTAAAAGAAGGCTTTAGTGCACTTTTGGGAAAGTTTCTTAGGTAACTAGTAACAGTGCGTCAGAGTCACAGGTTATAGTCAGTCTCTCTAGGTAAAATGGTATGGCTGTTACTTGAATCTGCTCTAACCCTAGTGATAACAAAACTCTATGTAAATTGCAAGGACTGTCCTAATAAACTCTTTGGACCTAAACACTTCATCTCTAGTATTCTACAAAAGAGTATCCAATAAAGGCTGAGGAGTCATTTACCACATTTAGAAGAAAAATGAGTCTCAGCAGACAGGACAAATTAAGTTCAATTCCTCAAATATTTGTTGGGTGCTTAGTATATTCTAGACCTTGTGGTAAGCAGTGAGGATACAGTGATAGGCAACATGCCCGGTGGGCAATTTGTACATGGCATCTACAGCTGGAGAAATAACCAGAGTGCAATATCCAGAATCTACTTAGATGAGGAGCAAGTCAAGTGACCTTGGAAAGACAAGTGCAGTGGTGGAGCATGTACTGGCTTTTATAAGGGGTCCGGCAGCAGTGTGGAGGGGAGTGGTTCTGGTGCAAGTAATGCACATCCTGTCTTCAGCAGAGCCTTGACTAGTTGCTCAGAAGAAAGAACTTGAAGTGCTGGACATTGCCTCAGTGTGAGTCCTCAGCAGCACTTGGACAGGAATGGCAGTGCTGAGGGTGGGCAACAGCACAGCCAGAGTTTATAAGCTACCCAGAGGAGCTCATGGTCTGGGTGAAGGGTAGTGGTAGGCATGGCACAGCCCTCACTCAAAGGGAACTTCAAATGGAGACCTGTAGTGCAGTGAGAATGGCAGTGAAAGAGCAGCTGGGACCAACTTGGGATGGTGTGTGATATTGGAGTCCCTGGAGACAAAGGAAACTGAAAAAGGTTGATAACTTATCAAGTCATGCTATGGGGAATTAGTTACATCATTAATGGAATTTCTGTTGGAATGATAAATCCTTAAACTGCTGGGACCCAGGGAAAGACAATAAAAACAATTAATGCAGTAAGCTGAATCACATGGAAACTATTTTGACAAAAAAAAATTGATTTACCAACATATATGAAGACTTAAAGTTTAATGTTTGATTGTTTGACAGTATACTTTGCGTGAAGGGGTTATCTGTGACTCCATTTGTAATTTACAAATATTCTCACCTTAACTATTTATTGGCAAGTATCCATTTCATACTTCCTATGGAATTCTGTGACATTTGTCTTAATTAATCTAAGGTGCCCTGTTGGGAACACCTCTTAACTATATCACTCATTATCTTTCTGCATGATAGTACTTGTGTGAGCAACTAAGTCCTTCCATAGTTCCCTTATTTGAGTCACTCTTTGGAATGTGACATTGTTAGAGAAATGTATTTGCTTCCAGCTTTAAACCTTGGAGAGAAGAACCCATCCTGGGTCAAATGAAGGTGTCAAACAGGAATAAGTTCTGGCAGGGAAATCTATAGCTAAGTGCCAACTTGTTCTTCATGGGGGCAGCATTATCAGGATGACCTACAGCTCTTCAGCAGTAGTTTCAGTGCTGTTGGCTGGCAACATGTATCCTGTGAAGTTCTCAGAGATTGATTTGCTTTCTGGGGAAATGCTATTTATTCACATCTGTTTTCAAGGTTGTTAAGAAGAAAATCACTGGCCTTCTCACTGCCTACAGGCTGGCTTGGAGAATGACATTACTCATGCCTTTATTTTCTAACCATTGACATTTGTTGCCTAATAATGTATTCTTCTAAATTATCCTAAAAAGAAAGCTATTTGGCTGTGTTGGGAAGTGTTTTCCATAAAAAAGCAACTTCAATATTGACCCTGAAATAATTTAAACCATTTACTCTAGTTTCAAAAATAGAATGAGGGCTGGTTGTCCTTTTAGTTATTCTATGCATCTTTAACTTAAGAAACGCTTTTACCACATTATAAAATTCATAAGAAATGTTTTTCTGTATTTACATTGGTATTGTGAAATATATATTTTTCAGAATATTTTAGTTTCTAAACTTTAATCACCTATTGATGATTATGCAAATAGCCTTAACTTTTTAGTTATTTATTTCCTCATTATTTAATTTCTGTTTTTCCCCACTATGTTATTCTAAAATATTGAAAGAAAAGAACAAATACCAAATCTTCACTGTTATATAAGGTTTTGTTAAAATTAATCTATGTATATTTGTGAAATAAAATTATTCACAAATAATTAAGGTTTAATAAAGTCTCTATTTTCACTATTATTTTGGGATCTCTATGTTTTATCAACTAAAAGACATATACTAAAGAAGATAGATGTTTTATATGCTTGATGATATAAGAAAAATAGCGCACTAAATTTAAATGGCATTGTTGGATAATTATATTCAGATTTGATATTAATCAGATGTTATAAATTATTATATCAATTTTCCCAACTATATCAAAGCTTCATAGCTATTCAAGCTAGCCCTGACTTCTACTACTACATTATAATTATATCATCCTTGCAATTACTGTCTTGTTTTAAATTATGTATTTTGAACACTATTTCTCTCATTAAACTGTAATCCTATGAGAAAAACTGAAAACTTTCATCAAACTAAATGTATCTATTTGTAAAATGCTTGTTTATTTTTCAAATTGGATAAACCTGTTACTATTTATCTGGAAATGGCATTATTTACAGGCAAGAAATAGGGCATAATTATGGCTTTAGCAGGAGAGAAGTGTGATAGAATTTCTAAGAATTATTAGGGTAAATGCTTCAATGATCTCCCATGAGAATTATTCTCTGTAATATGTATTGGCAACAGTAAACAGCTTATTGTTCATTATCTTTAGTGGGTTTAGGTCATGTGTAGCCAAACAGACTATAAACTCCTTAAGCACCGAAATCTTATGCTTCATTATATGCACAAATTCCATTACATGTAGGATGAGGACCTGTTAAAAATCACCCTTAAATTATATATTTTATTGATTATGCTTGAAGTTAAAGGTTAATTCAATGCTCAATTCAGCAAATGATAATTGAATGCCACTGTGTCCAGCACTATGTCTAGGAATGCAGCTAAAAGGGACAGAGGTTGATTCCTCCTCTCATCGTGTTTACAGCCTAAGGGAGGAAAGAGCCTAGTTATCAAGCATGTATAATACCCTATAAGGGATGTGTTTGGGTGGGTTATTCATGCTGTTGCAGAGACCAGTCTAGTTAGTTTTAGTGGCTTAAGGAAATCTCCCTCAAAGATCTGACAAGTGTGATGAGAACACTAGGAGATATAGGAGTTAGAAAGTTTAAATAGTAGTTACACATTATCCAGACAGTTAAGACCATATGTATCAGCCCCAAATTGAGAGAGGATATGGTCTTGGGCATTAAAATATTGTTAGACTATAGAACACAAGTGAGGGAGGAAATGAAGACTTTGAATATCATACTAAGAAGTTTGTACTTTATCTAAGAGCGGTAGGTGTGCATTGAAATGTTTTGCCACGATAATGACATGATCAAGTATTTATTTAAGGAAAACCATTGGTAATAACATGGAAAATGAATTGGAAAGGGTCAAAGAAAAGCCAGTCAATTCAAAGTCTCTTTGCACAGAACTGTGTAAAAATAATAAGAGGAAGAATGAAGAGTACAGGTCTGAAAATTATGAGTGTTAGTCTCAGTAGAATCTGGTGTTTCTGGACATGGATAGTAATAGAAAGTGGATGTTCAGGATTTGTTACTTTTCAACTCTGCCTTGGGCAAATTAGCAGCAGACGGTACTGTTTTCTGAGAAAAATAATACAAGAGAAGAAATGAATTTGAGGACTAAAATTATTTGCCTTTCTGGATATTTTAAAATTGAGATACTCTTGAAGCAAAACACCAAATAGAGGTGATCAATGATAATAACATATACATGCCTTAATATGGTGATAAAGAGATCAGATGGAGATAGATATAATTTGGAAAGTCATCAGAATATGAATAATAACTGAAGTCAGATTAAAATGCTCAGCATCACCAATCGTCACATAAATGCAAATTAAAACAACAATGAGATACCATCTTGCTCCAGTCAGAATGGCCATCAAAAAAAAAAAAAGTCAAAAAACAATAGATATTTGTGCAGATGCAGTGAAAAGAGAACACTTACACACTGTTAGTGGAAAAGTAAATTAGCGCAACCTATGTGGAAAACACTGTGGAGATTCCTCAAAGAACAAAAAGTAGATCTGCCATTCAATGCAACAATCTCACTATAGGTTATCTACCCAAAAGAAAATAAGTCATTACATCAAAAAGGTTCCTACACTCATATGTCTATCACAGCACTATTCACAATAGCAAAGATATAGAATTAACCTTAATGTTCATCAACTGATGAGTGGATAAAGAAAATGTGAGACACACACACACACACACACACACTCACATTACGGAACGCTACTCAGCCATAACAAAGAATGAAATAATGTCTTTTGCAGCCACTTGGATGGAACTGGAGGCCATTATCCTAAGTAATTCAGGCCTAGAAAACCAAGTATCACATGTTCTCACTGGTAAGTGTGAACTAAGCTCTGGGTACACCTGGTCATACAGAGTGAAATAATAAGACATTGGAGAGGTCTTACCTCAAAAGAGGTTAGCTGGGAGGGGGTTGAAGAATGAAAAATTACTTATTGGGTACACTAAAAGATCAGACTTCACCACTGTGCAATATACCCATGTAATAAAACTCCGCCACGCTTAACTCTATTGGAATAATAAAAAAGGAAATTTCAAAGAATGACTATGTAGAAGGAAAAATCCAAGGGCCTATTTTGAAGGACATATATATATATATATATATATACATATATCCATAAAAAGATATAGGAAAGAATCCTCACAACTACTGAGCAGCATTTCTATGAATGAGCAGAGAGCATCTTTACCAAGGCAAATGCTTTAAGTAAAGCAATAAAACCAACATATTTTATTCATGGAAACACTCTACTCTGTAACACAATGAATTGTATATTCTGAAATAAAAATTGGAGATAACAAGTTAGTTAAAATATTTAGTTAAAACAATTTCATTCATTCATTCTTAAAAATTATTTAAATCATTTCCAAGAATAATTTTACAAAGAATTAGTCATCTCATAATAAATCAAACAATAATTAAGCATACAAAGAAGCAAAGCGTCATGAACATATGGTGACAGAAAAAGATTCATATACTAATATCCAAAGATGTCACACTAAACACTAGAAATTTTAAACCTATGCTTAGTATATTAAAAGAAGGAGCACAAGCTTGAAGCTATCTTCGGGAAACAGGAAGCTAAAATATCACCTAGCAGACTTGGATAAAAAATAGAAATTCAAGAAAAAATATATAATAAGAAAAACGTGAAACCCAATGAAATAGTTAAACAACACATTAGGAACATTTGAAAAGAGAGTTGATACAACAGATCTGGCACAAAATAATTATGCCAAAACAGCACATGGACTCAGGAAAGTTAAAGGCTGAAATGAAAATGTCTAATATGTGTTAAACTGGGCTGTCAGAAAGGGAGGGAAGAGAATGGGGGAGAGGGCATATTTAAAAAGATAATAGCTGGAAAATTCCAGAAATACCAATCTCCACCAATCCTCACCACCTGCCAATCTAATAAATCTCAAACACAATTAAAAAACACACACACAGTTGTCTAGCTATAGCATAGTGGAATGTTAGGAAATAAAATGCAAAGAGGTCTTAAAAATTGTTAGAGCAAAAGGATAAATTAAGAACAGAAAATGGATGTTCTTGGGAGTTGATTCTCAACAGGGGTAATGCAGGCAAGAAGGCTATATGATACACATCTGTGTACTGACAGAAATTGTCAGTCTAAGAATGGACATCCGATAATAATATTTGCAATGGAGAAATAGATTATGCTTAGACAAGTGTGGCTCCTACCCCACGGCCTTGGCTTCAGGACCTCCTCTCTGGCCCTGCTCTCGGCTCTCCCTGATAGACTAGTCTGGGAACTCATAAGGCCTTTGAGACATGCCCATCAGAGCCTGTATCCTGCTTTCTTCCAAATTTTGCTCCATAGAGATAAAATCCAATAATTCTGTGGAGCAATAGCCTCAAGTCACTTCTGAAGACTGTGGAGGACACTTCTAGGTGTACTCTTGTACTGAGCTATAAAAATCTTAAAGGTGGATATGTAGAAAGGTATTTTCAGAGAGTTTGTCCACAGCAGAACTTTGCCAAATAATTCTAAAGGCAATGATTCATTCAGAAGGAAAAATAAAAGTGAAATTAAAAAAATACTCAAATATTCAAAAGAAGGAAAAGATAGAAAAATAAAAATAGAACAAGACCAATAGAAAACCTAAAAGCTATAAGAAAATAATAATGATCAACAGTTTAACACTAAATGGTCTAAATGCTACAGTAAAAGATAAAAATTATAAGACTAGGCTGAAAAATTATATCCAGCCTTATACTGTTTTTTAAGAAGCACATGTGAAGCATAAAGAACCAAAATGCTGAAATCTAAAGGAAATGTGTGTGTGCGCGTGTGTATACACACACACGCACACACGCATACACATTCTACACAGCAGAAATGGTTGTGTCTATGTTAATGTCAGACAAAAAGGCTTTAAGGAAGAAAAGTAACACTGGATGTCTACATGAAAGCTTCATGATGATTAAAGCTCCAATCTACCAGGAATATATGGCAAATTGAAATTAGCATGCCTCTACCAATATAGCTTTACAATTTGTATTTGAGTCAAGGTTCTCCAATTGCAAGTGACAGAAAGAATCTTTAACTTGCTTGAGTAGAAAAGGACAATTTTGATACAATCTGTATTGACATTGGGAGGGAAGCAGGACAATCAGGAGGTAGATAAGAATTCTAGGCTTTAAGACCTGAACCTGGGACATCATCAAAACACGGCTTCACAGAAGACACATTGGCATTGCAGGACACCCACGCTGGACACAGGTACTGCCACCCCCAGGTGCCCTGGATCCCTCTGCCTCAGTGAATCAACTACACACTCATTTTTCTTTTCTATCTTTGGGCTACTTGTGTAGTATCGGAAGTGCAGTGTAAGAGCACCCCTTTGTCTCCTAGCTTTTAGAGAGATCAGGGAAGAAGTGTTTATCTCCTTGGGTTTCCTTATTGGGAATAATGTGATTTTTGTACCCTTTATTTGTGTGCAGTTTGGTTTTGATTAGGAGTAGGGTGGGGAGCTTCAAACATTTAGGTAATTGCCTCTAGTTTCTGAGTCACTATACAATTTCCCAAGAAATACATAACCACATATAATGTGGTTTATTATTATTATTTATTTTTTTACAGAACTGAAAATAGAGACAAAGCATTCTCACTGCCAGTTCTTTTCCACATCTGGTTACATATACACGCATGCACACACAACCTTACATAGCTGGATATTTATTGAAACAAATTAATTAAGAAACAAAAAATATGCCAAGATTAAATATTATCCTACCAAATAACAGAGTGAAAAACTTCCGTTAATTCTATAGCCTAAGGTTCAAAGACTCTTTTTTTATGGGTATTATTATGTAGAAGGATTTTACTTGGCTTTTTGTGCCTAACTTTGAATGGAATTTCTGAATTATTGATTCACCTACAAGAAAATTTCCTAAAATAACCATAATATTACTCATATTACTCTTTAGTTAATATTAGTTACTATTAGTAGTAATAATAGTAACATTACTACTATTATTAATACTAGTTACTATTATTACTCTTAACCAAATTAAGAGTATAGAATTCAGTTTCCCAAGAGCAAATAGTTTGTCTCGTATCCCTTCTACTGCACTCTCCACTCCAAGTCTCACAGTGCCATGACCTTCGTGTGTGGAGTTCTGCCAGCTGGTGATCCCTCACCTAAGCCAGTCGTGAAGAAGCATCTGGCAATTTGACAGGGAGAGGCAAGTCGACAGCTTCTCATCAAATGTCAAGCATTACTGTGTTTCCAGTGTCAATCTGGATTTGACATGTAATTTAAGAAGTATCCCAGAGCAGGTCTACACGCAGTAAAACAGGTAGCAACTACAAAACTGATTTCGTCTTCTTTAATGCTGAAAAGCAGCCTGTTGCCCAGAAGGCAGAATTATTTTCAGAAAGCAGCACTGCTCTACCTCCGGGAATATTGGCAATACTAAAAATAAAACATTTTCACTAGTTCAAGACAGTTTATGTGGCTTAGGAGGGGAAAATTATGATGTTTAATAAGAAAATTGGTTTGTTATAAATATAGAATTTCCATTGATATGATTAGTTATCCACTTGGACAAAAGTATATTTCACCTGGGTGTGTATATCTGTGTGTATGTGTGTGTGTGTGTGGGGGGTTTGTGTGCATATGGTCATTCATGTTTATACATGTATATAAATAAAACATAAATATATCATAAAAGCATTGGTGCATTGTGTCTTGTAGATTATTTCTTTTATTCAATGGCAAAAGCTTTATCTACTATTAAAGAATAGAAATGACAATATATTTTGAGTTTTGATTTTAGAGAAAAACAAAGACATTTTAACATACTGTAATTAGTATTAGAATCAATATTTTTCACCATATTATCAACCTAATAAAATGTTTTGACATTATTTAAATGTAATGAGCTCATGAAAAATAACTTTTGTTAGATACAGTGCAGGTTTCAATATATTAATGTCCATGCATTAGATTGTATTAGGAAATGAAGGGAGCATAATATCTTTCATTATTTCTTAAATTTAAAGTTAATCCATTTATAAGATTCTATGTTAAATTTAACATGTAATCAAATTACTTATTACCATAAAAAGACCTTGAGTAGCAACCTTTTAGGGTAGCAAATATAAAGCACTCATCCTGCGCTAGATCGTAAGTAAACTTTCATTCTGGCCATGGCAGGTGCGACATTGCTTCAGTCCTTAGAACCCCATGCTCTCAATGATGGCAGATTGGCACTTGCTAATGAGCGTCCCTCACATTTGTTACGACAAGCAGCAGTAAGGAGAGGTTGTTAGGCTTTCATGAGATCCTGGTGGCTTAACATGACAACTACTCAGATTTCTTTGCCATGTTAAGCTTTCCTGTTCCAAGTGGAGACATTGTGAAGGATCACATCAAGAAAACTGGGAATCGTGGCTTTTTCCAAGCAAACTTTTGAAAATCATTTCCCTTTGTTTTGCAGGCTGATATCTTCTTTGATTATTTCCCTGACCTTCTAGCAACTGCCATCGTGATCGCCACAGCCCCCGGGCTTTCCACGTGTGTGTAGGGCCTAACTCCTTTATTAAACTCTTTTGTCTCCTGCCACTCTGTGCGGCTCTATTTACTTCACAGTGTACAGAAAGATGATTGCACTAAAATATATGCTGCATAGACTCTAATGACCAAACCGAAGACGTCTAACTGTGATGGGCATAAGCAGCTGTATAACTTCTAGGTACCTGCAGTCTCCATGTGTAACCTCAAGGAGCATGATATGAAAGAATATACAATAATAAGGGACTGAAAGACCTCAGTGTTTGATATCAGAGAGAGGGATTTAGGATGTGGATCAGTTTATGGGATTAGAAATCCTGCTTGTGGCCTCGAGAGTGGTTTCCTAAAGAAAAATGATGCAAAATAATTGCCATAGAAAATATTAAGAAATTCTGAGTGCAGTAATGTGAGGCTGACCCATTATCCAAATAAACAACGATGAAAAAAATCAAAAAGCAACTACCAAAAACAAAGAAACAAACAAATAAAAACCCTCCTCCCTAATGACCTCAATTTTATTCCTTGATAGCCCTTCTTGGCAAATTTTGTTTTATTTTAAATTGAAATACTTGAAGTGGTTTCACTCTAAATAGCAGCAGTCATATAGAATTTATTGTGAATAACAACTGTAGAGCTGTATGCATTATTCAAACAATGCCTTTATAATGTGTTTTATTAATTTTTACTTATAGCTAGTTTCAACCTCTCTAAGTGGAGAAGGATTATCATTTTCTTGACTGAGACAAGACTTAAAAAACGTATTTTTAAAATAAGAACACTAGAATTTCCTTTTTTGGAAAAATAAATCAGGGAGCTCTGTCTCAAACTCAGGTAAATATTTTGTCCTTTCTCCTATAATATAAACCATCTTGAGGGCAAAGACCAGATCTTCCTTATAAACAGGAACACCTTTTGCCATCTCGACTACAGTGTATAGCACAGTACTTTCCACATAAGTAGGCATTCCCTAGGTGCTTGTAATTAAAGCAATAAAGTTTAATTTTAAGGAAAGTGAGAAACAGGGAGGTTGGACAGAGCACCATACTGGGTAAACTAGAAAACCTGTGGCCAGATTGTACTCACCGCATAAATGTGCTAGGACTAGTCTGGGTGGCCAGATTGTACTCACCGCATAAATGTGCTAGGACTAGTCTGGGGGCATGGTAAGAATAAGAACAGAAGGACAAAGGCACTCTTTCTTTAATAGGAGGCTATTAACCTTCTATTCTAGTTGTGCATTTTTGTGGGGAAAAAGAACCCAATATATTTTACCTTCTTAAAATTGTCAATGTGATTCTATATTTCATAAACTTTGATGCTTGTGATAATCTTATATAGGACAGCTAGCCACTACTTATGCAATCAAATTCAAGCTTCTTATCTCTGACTTCCTCTAAGAAACTTGTTCTTCATCTCAAATTGAATTGCTCATTCCCTTCTTTGTGACCCCATTTGATATTACACCAAATCTTATCATACCTATTTTAACATTTTATTGTACTTACTTCTTTACTGAGCTGTTGCACCGGTACACTGTAAGTGTCTTAGAGACAGAGAGTAAAAATTAAAAATATTTACTTCCATATCAACTAGTATAGTCCCAAGCAAATTGTTCAATGAATGAGTGAATGTTTCTCAAATGAACGAATGGAAAAACTATCTTTTCCATACAAGTGTGTACATCAAAAAGAATAAGAAGGCTTGGATAGAATATAAGGAAGATGGTTTTGTCTTCATTTCCTTTGTGGCACCAAAGAAGAAACTTGAGCACTTCTGATGAAGAGAGGAGGGACACAAGTTCTCAGGATTACATAGGAAAACTTTGCAAGTGTGGCCATGAGCCCAGCTCCTTGGGTATTCAAGCACCACATGTGATCCGAGGAAATCCCTTTACTTCTGTCTTAATAGTGAACTCTGCGTCCTTCTAACTCTACACGGGAGAGAAGTATTAAGATCCCTGGCAGTGATGCTGGCATTCTAGGATGGCAATTGGCAGGGGCAAGGCTTCCCCAAGCAACTGTGTGCAAAGCAGGTGTGGGCAAATGGTAGCTGAAGTAGGAGAGGAAGACTAGGGTGCCACTGTGTAAGGAATGCAGTTCATAAATTCACAAACGAATGCGTGCAAAAGGCTCCTCTGAGATGCCCAGAAACAAGTACAAGGTGCTGTAGAAGGGAGGTGTGCTCCTACCGTTATGTAGGTCAGGGCTATCCACCCAGAAGTCATCTGAGTAAAAGAACTGACAAGCATTTTTGAGAGCCCAGCTGAAATTGGAAAGTATAAATCTGCTCAGCCTGGCAGAGTTATGTGATTTTTATCCAGGAAACCTCAGCAGTCTAGAAGATGGAAAATGTCTGTGATTAGATAGGTCCAGGTTGGGATTGTATTTAGATGATGAAAGCAGGAGACAGGCAGGAGAACCGGGGAATTGTTTGGCAATAAATGGCCAAACAGTAGGGAAAGTGAACTCAAGGAGCATGATATGAAAGAATATACATAATAAGGGACTGAAAGACCTCAGTGTTTGATATCAGGGAGAGGGATTTAGGATGTAGTTCAGTTTATGGGATTATAAATCCTCCTTGTGGCCTCAATTGTGGTTTCCTAAAGGAAAATGATGCGAAATAATTGCCCTAGAAAATATTAAGAAATTCTGAGTGCAGTAAAGTTACTGAAAATAATGGAAATTGTATAAATGGAGAGAAAAAATGAACTACTTGTCACACTGTTCTTGAAATGCAAGCCTACAACCTGATATTTTGGATGATATGTTAATTGAGGCAAGTAACAATTACTATTCTTAGAATACCCAACTCCCATTCATTAAAACAAGAAAGCTCTCTTTTTCATTCTCAGCACAGGCCAAAACAGCATGGGGCAGGTAGTGTTCAAGGTGATACAGGTGCCCAGGACCCTGCTATGCCCTTGGGCCTGTGGCTAGATTTGCTGCATCTGGCTGGGTGATGAGTGAAAAGACAGAAGGAGAAGGATTGAGTGCCATGTTTTAGAAGCCAGCCCTGGGAGTATTAATAGTGCGATTCATAAATTTATCTACTTCCCATCGGCTGACACTCAGATGGCCCTGCACAATTACAGGAGAGCTGGGAAATATACCTTAGTTGTGTGTGCAGAAAGGAGAAGTATGGATATCGGTAAATACAGTGTTCTTTCCAACAGCAGGTGACAGTGAAAATATTTCTGCATGGTGTGACTCTGAGAAAACGATTTCACAATGAAGTACAAAAAAGGGCTATAATCGTGAAGAATAGTATAGATCCAGGAAAAATTCTTAGCCAGACAAGGATTGTGTGAGCAAATAAGTAGCTTTCTGAGAATGTTGTCTAAAGAGAAAATATTATTCTAGCTGAAGGGTCTAAATACAATCTTCAAAAACGAAAGAAGTAGATTAGGATTTGATAGTTCACAGTGCCAAGGATAAGGGTGAGTATTATATGATTGAGGACACTCAGATGGGAAAGGCTAGATGAGAAACTGAGATCAAAGAGCTGAAAAATGGAGTTTCCCCATGGGTATAATGGGGTGATACAGTGAGAAAAGATAGGCTGAGAAGAAAAGGATAGAGACATGACATATGCCAAAGATTCCAAATATAACTTCAGTAAAATAAATTGTCTGTGGACATTACTGCCACCAGGTACCCATGTATCAGTTCTTACAGGAACAAGGAGGTAAATAACTTCCAGAAGCCATCATCCACGTTGATCTGAAGGGTGACAAGAGAGTGAGCATATATTATTTACTTATAATCAGCAGTGATTTAGAAATCACAAATTGTGACAAATCCTGAGTTATTAATTTTTATTCGGTACAGTTTTAGTTCTTTTCAAACAATTTTTATGATCTCTTCCTTTATGCTTGACACTGTGCTCAGTCAGAGTACTTGCCATATGGGAGAGATATATTCACGGACATGCAGGCAAGTCCCACATGTGAGAGAGTATACATGTAGAGGCATGCACATACAGAGAAACGTGACTGGAGTGGATTGCACACACACATACACATCAGAGAATGTGTTTGTGTGAAAAATATTTGTATGTTGTGGGGCAGATAAAGGAAAGAGGTGGTGCAAAGTGACATGCTTCCCCTATAGTAGTCCTTTCCAGAAAATTGTAAAGAGTTTTGTATAGAGGAAGAAGAGGGGACCTAAGGAACAGGAAAGAGGCAAACCTGCAGAAGTTGGTACTTACCAGAACAGGAAGCACCTTTGACTCCGTGGTAAGGTATTTGCACTTGTAGTGATTCACTGAAAAAATGTACGCGGAGAAGTGGCTTTACCAATGGACATAGGTGAAGATCATCCCGGCTTATTGTTTGGAGAGTGAATTTTAGGAAACCAAGAATGAGGGTGAAATTTATTAGGCAGTTATTTCAATTGTTCAGATAAAAGTGGTAAATACTAAACTAGGGCAATGGCAGACAGAAGTGAGAAAAGTGAATGGATATAAAAGAGTAAATAAGTAGACTCTAACTCCTTGCAGCTAGTTGCAAGTAGAGGGTGAGTGACAGCAAAGGTAAGATGAGTGGTGCTGGCTGAGTGGTTCCCTCCACTGGGACAGAGAAAACTGGAGGAAGAAAACATATTATAAATATGCTGCTTTGAGATACCTTGTGGAGGTGCTTTCTGTGTGATTTGGACTTTACGTGTGGTACTCAGTGAGGATGATTTGGTTGTAGATCTTGAATGTGGTACTTGAAAGGACGGCTTTGCTAGTGAATCATTTAACATAAAACATCCCTGCACACAATGCAGTGCTGAACTCTGTTGCTTGCTTCTTGCTTGACCACCTGTGGCTTAACTTGTTTTTTTAAGAGCTTGTTTTGTAGTACTGGAATAGCACCAAGCAGACAAGAAAAGGGTATGTAGCCCCTCAGCAGCTGCCAGATAGTATTCTGAGAAGACAGATGAAACCAGCCCAACGGAAAACAACTGCTCTGGAAAAGAATTGCCTTTCACTGGTATTTCACAACTATAACTGCTATGCTCTTTATAACACCAATAAAAGCCCAAGCCACTCATCCTAGGAACTGGCATCCCTTCTTCCTTCCATGCCATGCACTTTCCTCCCTCGGAAAGTAAAATAAACTCTTTGCTTTAAGCCTGTTTCTATATTGAGTTGAGAATTCTTTCCCAGGCCACAGCACGAGTCCCCTAATAGTACTGAAAGCCATGTTGTCATGTGGAGGTTACCAAGCATGGTACATACAACGAGAACACAATGCCAAATGCAGGGGTTTGGGAGCACAGTATGTAAGGAATAATTAGAGAAAGAAGGCAATGAGAATGAATGAAATAAACACAGGAGGAAAACTGACGTAAATGTATAGAAGAAATAAAGAGAAAACAGTTGCAAGAAAGAGGGAGTGGTCCATAGTTGCAAATAATGTAGAAAGCTTCAGGAGACAGGAGTATGTTGAGTTAACCTTATGAACAGGATGAGAAACTATTGTCTTAATGATAGAAAGACAGAAGAATTACAGAAATCAGACTGATGAATATTTTACAAGAAATACTTTCCTTGGCAATACTTTTCTTTAATAGTATTTAAGCTAGGGGTGTCAAAAATTAGATCACATGTTCTGTTTCTAAAAATAACCTATACATGTTCCCATTTATGTATATTTAATGCATAAGGAGCAAAGATACTACTCAAGCTCTTGTTAAAACAAACAAATAAACAAAAACAAATACAACAGAAAGTGTGATTGAAGCAGCCTAGCACATCAAGGGGATACTCAGTTGACATTACACCTTAAACCCCCCAAATATTGGAGTTCTATGTGAGGATAATTTTTTTATGTCATCTTCCATCATATAACTCTCCATAGTTGATTTAATACTGAGGTATGATGTAGAACAGAGATGAAAGTAAGTGATTTGTTGTGGAAGTAGATTTTAAACAACTCAGCCTTCAAGAGGATATGGGTAATACTTTCCTAAAATGGATTACAAAACTGATTCTGAGGTATGCCACAATGGTTATTAAGGAAATCTATCCATCGAGAAATCATGTGAGCAGTACTATTTTTCTAAAATAAACAATCCAATTTATTCCTTAGGTTGCTGAAAGTTTTAATTCTATGTAAGTGGCAAACCTGACTAATTTCTTTCCTCAAAATGTGGTAAAAAAATGATTTAAGGATCAACTTGAGGGATTTATTTTTCAAAGAAGTTTACATTTCTAAATACAATACAGTTTACATTTCTAAATACAATTGTTCGGGACTTTACCACTGCATGTTGTTGGGTATGATGATAAGGAACCCTACCTTCCTGTCAGCATCTCTCTCCAACCTCAGCTGACCTTTCTACACTAAGCAGGTCACTCACCTCACTGTCTGTGGTACCTGATTTGCTCGTTCTAATTTATACATGTCTAAAACCTTCCTTCTTCTTATCACGACCATCTCCTAATGGTCCTAATTCACTCTTTCGAAAACTCCATGGCACTTGTTGATTTAGAAGTTTATTACATTATCTGATTCCTACACATCTGTCTGGTTGGATTTTCTTTCTAAAAGTTGGAAACAAGCCTACCATTCTGGTTTCTCCCAACTTAATGACAAGTAAACTGCCATATAGAGAATGTGATTAGAAAGAATGGTTTTTAAAAAATTATTATCTCTATAGAGATATATTCTGCAGTTTATATCATCCTACTATTCCTCAGTGGCAGGAGTTTTGAGGCCTATATATGTAGAAGATTAAATCTGAATTGATCTTATAGAAGTATACAGTATTATCAATACTATATATTTGGGGGTTTTGTGCTATGAACAATTTTTATTGTAATAATAAAAAGTTCAAGTTAATATGAGAAAACAAATATTTTATCCTAAGATATACTTTTATAATTAGTTTGTGAGAAAACAAATCACAAATTTGTTTCTATATATATTTGTGTTTTTGTGTTTTGAAAATGAATATTCTTTAATAAATTTTCATAATTGATAAGTAAATATTAGTAAAATATTTGTATTGATCACTTAATGTTATCAATAGGTGCTTTGAAACTGCAACTTTAAGCAAAATGATATAAAATAAAAACAATTTTAACATAGACTAATTGATATAAACAAAAGTTAAGTTCTTAAAGCATATTTCTTGTCACAAAAAACATCGACAAACTTCTAAATAAAGATCAAAACACTTAAAATATTAAACGCTGAAATAAACGTGAGTTACTCATATATTTAAGACAGATTAAAAACAAACAAATATGATAATTATTTACTATGATCATGGCCTACTCCAGCAGCTCGGAGAGTGTGTGTGTGTGCCCTGCGGTGATGGAGTAGCTTCTTGTCCAGGTTTGGTGCAAGGTAGAAACCAAACCTGGACAAGAAGCTACTCCATCACCGCAGGGCACACACACACTCTCTCTCTCTGTCTCTCTCTCTGTCTCTCTCTCTGTCTCTCTCTCTGTCTCTCTCTCTGTCTCTCTCACACACACACACACACACCCCACACACATTCAGACTGGGGCCCATTTAGACATGTTAATAAACCTGATGCATACATCTTTGGGATGTGGGAGGAAACCAGAGTACCTGGAGTATACTAATACTTAATGGAAAATATGTACATTGATTTAGAAAAGGAAAACTTTGGAAAAAAAGAGTTAGAAAACAGCACCTCTTATATTATCCCGGATAGAGCTTGAGCCTATCCTTCGAAGCGAGGTATCACAAGAATGGAAAAACAAGCATGACATGCACTCGCCATCAGATTAGTACTAACTGATCAACACTGAGGTGCTCACATGCAAGTAATATTCACTGGGTGCTGGTCAGGTGGTGGTGGTGATGGTGGATAAACTGACAGCTAACAAGTGTGGAGTGCACTGTATGGGGGAAGGGGGAACACTTGTAGCCCTGGCTTGGGCAAGGCAAAGGCATTATACATAGCCAAAATGTTTGTACCCCCATAATATTCTGAAATTAAAAAAAATAAATAAAAATAAAGAGAACTTCAGGCTGGGCATGGTGGCTCACGCCTGTAATCCTAGCACTCTGGGAGGCCAAGGACAGAGGATCACTCAAGGTCAGGAGTTCGAAACCAGCCTGAGCAAGAGCCAGACCCTGTCTCTACTAAAAATAAAAAGAAATTAATTGGCCAACTAATATATATAGAAAAAAATTAGCTGGGCATGGTGGCGCATGTCTGTAGACCCAGCTACTCGGGAGGCTGAGGCAGGAGGATTGCTTGAGCCCAGAAGTTTGAGGTTGCTGTGAGCCAGGCTGATGCCACGGCACTCTAGCTCAGGCAACAGAGACTCTGTCTCAAAAATAAATAAATAAATAAAATAAAAAATAAAGAGAACTTCAGAATAAAAAAAAAAAAGAAAATGTACAAACTAGAGTCAGGGAATATGTTCACCCCCTATACCTATCTCCCTTTTTAAATTTAGAAATTCATGAACCAGCAAAACAACAGCTATGAGAAACATCTACTCTGAACCTAAATGTTATTGTAAACCAGCAATTTAAAAGTTTAAACTAATTTTTAAAGAAAATTAATAAAATTGCTTTGCTTTATAAAATTAAAGCAGGAATTACGGCACTTTCTTTGTATACATGATCTAAAAATACACTTGACAGAATGGTTTCTCACCAGATAAATTAACTTTTATCAATAGTTCTACATCATAGTCATTTTAGAAAGCACACATATTTGTCAGTGTATTCAAAATTAAAATAGGTACAATATCTAAATAAGAGTATCTGCCAAAGTGCTACAAACACGATACAGAGTATCCCAAACATTCTGATATTTTAAGAAAAAATAAAACAAAATTAGCCAACATGGAATTTATTATTTTATAGAATTTACCAAGATTTTGCCTATTCCTTTTACTAATAACATAATAATAATGAATTAAAATCATTGTGTATACTTCATAACTAACCAAACTAACCCCAAAATTTCATAGATTTTTTTATATTTTGAAACTCTATATTTTTATATTTTATTATTCTCAATCTAATAGCTAATTTCAGTTCTTATTTTGTAAGTCTGTATTGGTAAATATAAATGCCTAAACTATTCAACATAATACATTTCAAAGCAATAGGTAGAATCAAATTGTGTTACATAAATGAAATGGATTCTGTATATCATTACATACTAATAAATATTCTTTAATGACCCTTTTAAAATAAAAATATTTCCTAATTATGCCCTAATATATTTCTATCTTAATATTTCCATGTTATGAAGGCATAGTTTAAGAAGACAGGGGAGTCATTGCAGATCTCATTAGTTTTCATATCACTGAAATTCAGTTTCACAAGAGAACTTTTGTGTTTTAGGAAGCATCCTTAATTTTATGTCCTTAGCTTATTTTAAGAATATAATTACTCATTTAGGAGAATAAAATGTTCATAGTTGGAGTCTAGCATCTCTTCAACTTTTGGTGTATTTTCAGTCTGCAGAGATTAGAGTGATAGTCATGTGAGATTTTTAGAAGATTAATTGGAATATTTAATGAAGAAAACATTTTACATTAATATTGGGACAAAGGTAATAAAGCAGTGTAATGCAGTGAATTATAAGATCTTATTTCAATAGGAATATTCCAGGAACTATTGCATTCCAGGAACTATTGTTCAAATCTAGTAAAAAATTAATCATATTAATCAATTGCTGACTTTATATAGTCACAAATATGGAGAGAGAAACCATATTTTTCACAATATAGCTCTCAAAAACTTTTGAAAAACACCTGTCAGTAATCTACTTATTATGAGCAGACAATGTGAAAACACTGGGGAGTGCTACAAAGATGAGTTACCCAGGGTCTTCACTTGGAGAAACTCACTGAAATACCGAGTCATGATGATTTTTTTCCATGGGCACTTTTCTATATGGTGAAAGCACTAGGTGTATCTAAATCAGGCAGCAACAAAAATATCTGTGTAACAAATATCTGCTCCCTACTCGCTTTTATGTATTTTGTTAACAAAGGCTGCAACGATGGTGTTCACTTAGACCACAATGGAGAAAAATAAAATTAACAATAAGAACAAAAGTATATGGAATTTACACAGTAAAAGAGATCAATAGTTCATTGAGTTGGGTATATTTACACAGAGTGCTTATTTCCCCAAATAACTAAGACAAGTTATTTTAGAGAAAAATATAGCACTGACATACTGTTACCTAATTTGCAGTACTTTCCTACAGGGAAAATATCTTGTTTATTCTGCTAAGGATTATATAAAGTAAAATAACATACACAAAATCATGGTAAAATTATTATTATACTATTTGAATAATGAAAAAATTATTTTAAATATTTGTGTTAAGCTTTGAAGAACAAATAATGCACTATAAAATTACTTTATGTCATTACACACGTGAATATACCTGATAGACTTCAAAACTTTGAGAAACGGGGAAATTATTTCATAGTAGACCTATATATTTTTATTGAAGCAATAAAACTAAAGCCTCTGGCCATAGGCTTTATGACTTAGGTATGTGACAGAACTATTCTGAACAATATTTTGTTCCTTCATAAGTTATCTAAAAATACTTACCTTCTTCTTAGCTAAACTATGTAGAAATACCTTTAAACTACCTAGTAAAATTTAAATATGATCCATACACTACATAAAATAGAATGACAATCTGTCTTTTTTTCTCCATAATAAATTTAATAAATTTAAATTTAATAATGACAGAAGCTAACGGAAGTTGGATTCTTTAAAAACAAAACGAAACAACTTTTCACTTGTAATATGATTTTGGATGGTGGAAACGGCATTAGCTTTCCAAAGCAATGGTCATTTGGTGTAAATATAATGTGTCCTGTCTGTCTGAACCCCCGTATTTCTATGTTTGCCCTCCCCTGGGACAGTGTAACTGTGTATTTATTAGGCGCTGTCACCCACGTATCAGCACAGCTATTTCTTCATGGAGGATATATGCTAAATGCCAATAAATTCCATGAATTTGAGCCCATTGTTCGAATGTTGGTGCAAAATAATATTCTTGATCAGATATATTTCTTAATCAGAATCAGTGTGGGTTAACACAATGATTCAAAAAAAAAAATGTTAAGTCCATGGACAGAGGAATTGGGGAAAACATTATCCCCATGTGGCAAATACATATTTAAGTGATGTGTAAGCAGCCTTATGTAATAAATGTACTCTAGCTTTCCACCAACCTAGACCTTTGGATACCATCTATAGTATAATGTGAAAGTTTTGTCATATCAATTTTATTTAATGTAGGCCATCTTGGGGGTCAAAATTCAGTCAATCAATCAAAATAATTCAGGCGCTACTAGCTGACTGTACTCATATGTGAAATATGAGTTTCTTTTTAATGCATGGCATCAACAAATTTAGATCCATGCAAGATCCAAATTTCCACCTTGATCCAATACTCTAGGAATTCACTCCCACACAAATTCACCATAATCTATCTGGCATGACTTGCTCTGGGATCAAATCTGAGAAGGCATCGGGAAATATCTGAGGGATGCCCACAAATTGAGGGATCATATCCTCATTTTTAAGAGCCATCTGTCCAAAGACAGTTCTTTGGTAAGCTTTTACATGGAACAGACTCCATGTCCATTCTGACAGGTTTATGTGGATGAATTTTTCTGTATTTGCTTACCACCCATCTTCCATTCTTCTTTCCAAATCTGTGAACATCTGTGTGACCCAATAGTATAGTGTAAGGTTATATATCTATGACTCAGGTTATATTTTCTCCTAGGCAGAGTAAAACAAAAGCAAAAACAAATGTACTATACAAAGTTCTATCCACTGAGATCTTCTTTCACTAATATATTTTGGAACTATAATAGTTTATTTCTAGTAGATGCCATCATATCATTAAAAAAAACCCAACTACTGATGTAAACTATTAAACGTGTCATAGTGAAGTCTCTGTGAAGCCTCACGTGGACTAAGGAAGATTTGATGGTACGGAAGACGCTCACTGGAGGTATGAGCCAACCATTCAAGCAACTTGTGCTTCTAAGACCTGTTTGAGTTCAATATTAATTTCTACCTCTGATTCTGGTATGCCTGTTATGTGACTTTCAATGAACTCTTTTTAGGGTAGTCATAGTCTCCATGCTCTAAGCCAGGAATTTAATGGTCTAAGCAGGCGTTTTCTTTTTAAAGAGCTCTATGGCAGCTGGGGGGTAGGGATGACAGATTAGTGGCAACCTTCTGGCTCTCTGCTCTCACAGTGGGAGGTGAAGAACGTGGACAGCTACACACAAGTGGATCACTTTCCCACAGGAACAGCATCGTGAATCTGCAGAGAAGCAGCGCTGGAAAATAAAAAAGGTGAATTGGAGAATTGACCACTAAGTTCAGAGAGTGCTAAACACACAATAGGGAAAAGAGTGTGGGACGGCCACACCTGCTGGCTGGCTGGGGCAGTGTGGTCTGACCCACAGGAGGACGACTCTTCCTCCATCGACCTCTACATCCACTCAGGCCAGGAAGTGTCTGAAGTCCGTGAGAAGTTGAGGCACAGGCTGACAGGCAGTGTGGAGAAGAGACAAAGTCAGGGGGACACTTTGAACTCTCCAGTATGTGGTGCTAGGTCTGCACTGCGTGGGGGAGGGTCAGGTCTGAGCAGACACTTCCTGGATCTGCAGGAGGGAGTTTGGAGACAGGCTTCTGGCCTCTGGCGCTTGTGGGGTCCAGACCAAGGGAGGTGAACGCGAAGGGACAGGCTCTGCCCCTGGAAACCGCTGAAGATTTGGCTGGCGCAGGGTGGGATAGAGTTTGTGTGACTCTCTGCTGGATGGGTGTGAGTCAGTGCATCAGGGAAGTGGAGGGGACAGCCCATGGCTCATTGAGGCATTCTGCCAGGTCCAGTGCTGCTGCCCCCAGAACAGTCACCTCTGGTGCTGGCTCTCTGTGGGTGGGCGGGCGCCATTTTAGGGGTCCACAGCCTAGAAACCCTGTAGCGTGTGGCCAAAGGGGGCACTGCCCCTTCTCCAGGCCAGCAGGGCAGGCCCAGGCAATGGACTCAGGCAGCTCCACTGCCACTGCCTGGCAGAGCAAGCCCACACTTGGAGGAGGGGAGTAACTGAGAGAAGCCACTTTCTGAACATTCTGCCCCCAGCTGCTTGCTTGCCTTTTTGCACTGGCAGGTCAAACCCTGTCCTTGAAGAGGTGGAGTAAGGAAAGAAGCTGCTCTCCTGGCTGAGTTGCTACACAGCTTTGGGGACCTTGTCTCCCTGCCCCCCGCTGCTCCTACCTCACGCCTACCAAACTCCCCCCTTGGAGGAGCGGAGTAATGAGAGAGGCCCAATTCCAGGTTGAGTTCCCCATGGCCAAGGCCTCATAGGAACTTCCGGCCTGGCCACTTTTACCTCATGCTGACCAGGCTTTTCCTTTGGAGAGGTGGAGTAACCAGAGAAGCTGCTTTCTAGGCGGATTTGCCCCATGGCTTCAGAGAAGCTTCTCCCCTCGCATGACAGCTTCTACCTCAGGCCTATGGAGTTCTGCCCTTGGAGGAGCAGAGTAACAAGAGATGCTGCTTTTGGGATGGAGCAGCCCCATGGCCTTCAGGAGTTTCTCCTCTTGCCCAGCCACTTCTAGCCCATACCTACCAAACTCCACCCTTGGAGGAGTGGAGAAAAGAGAGAGGCCACTTTCTTGGCTGAGACCCGTGGTGGCCTGGGGCAGTGTTTCCCTCCACCCCACTGGGAATAACCCAACCCTTGGAGGGGTGGAGTAAAGAGAGAAGCCTCTTTCCATGCAGTGGCCTCTGGCAACGTCTCTCCCCTAGTTCTGGGGCTACACTTGCTTGACTTTCCCTACAACAGGGAAGACCCCATCTCTGGAGGAGAGGAGAAATGAGAGAAGAGGTTTTCTGGACTGGAATGTGTGGCAGTCTCAGGCAACACCATCTCCCCAGCCTGGCAGGGCAGGCTACAACCTTGGAGGTAGGGAGAATGGAGAAAAGTCACTTTCTCTGTGTGACTGGGGTGAACTTGGGAAATAGACAAATTCCTGGAAACATACAACCTCCCTAAGTTCACCCAGGAAGAAGTAGAATTCCTGAACAGACCAATATTAAGCACAGAAATTAGAGCAGTAATTAAAAACCTTCCAAAAAGGAAAAGTCCTGGACCAGATAGATATACATTTGAGTTCTATCAAACATTCAAAGCAGAACTCATACTTATACTACAGAAATTATTCCACAACATTGAAGAAGATGGTATCCTCCTTAACTCATTCTATGAAGCCAACATCACCTTGACACCAAAACCAGGAAAGGACACAACAAAAAAGAAAACTACAGACCAATATCCCTCATAAATATTGACACAAAAATCCTCAACAAAATTTTAGCAAGTCGAATCCAACAGCATATCAAAAAAATAATTCACCATGACCAGGTAGGCTTTATACCAGAGATGCAAGTCTGGTTCAACATACACAAATCTATAAATGCAATTCACCTCATAAATGAAAGCAAGAAGAAAGACCATATGATTCTCTCAACTGATGCAGAAAAAGCATTCAACAAAGTCCAACACACCTTTATTATAAAAACTCTTAGCAAAATAGGGATAGATGGAATATATCTTAAAATTATCAAAGCCATACATGCTAAACCCACAGCCAATATCATTCTGAATGGGGAAAAATTGAAACATTCCCACTTAGATCTGGAACCAGACAAGGATGCCCACTATCCCCACTTCTATTCAACATAGTGTTGGAAGTCCTTGCTAGAGCAACTAAACAACAGGGGAATTAAGGGTGTCCAAATGGGGGCAGAAGAGATAAAACTCTCACACTTTGCTGATGATATGATATTATATCTAGAAAACTCCAAAGATTCAACCAAAAGACTCCTGGAATTGATAAATGAATTCAGTAAGCCTCAGGATACAAAATTAATACACACAAATCAGAGGCTTTCTTATATTCCAATAACAGTTAAGCTGAAACTCAAATAAAAAATGCAGTACCTTTTACAATAGCCTCAAAGAAAATCAAATATCTAGGTATATATTTAATGAAAGAGGTGAGAGACTTACACAGGGAGAACTATGAAACACTAAGACAAGAAATTATAGAAGATGTAAACAGATGGAAAAATCTACCTTGCTCATGGATTGGCAGAATCAATATTGTTAAAATGTCCATACTACATAAAGTGATCTACAGAATTAATGCAATCCCCATCAAAGTACCAGAATCATTCTTTACAGATTAAAAAAAATAATTCTATGCTTTGTATGGAACCAGAGAAGACCTCATATAGCCAAAGCAATCTTAAGCAAAAAGAACAAACTGGGAGGTATCAGTCTACCAGACTTCAAGGTGTACTACAAGGCGATAGTAACTAATACAGCATGGAATTGGCACAACAATAGAGACATCGAACAGGACTGAGAATCCAGAGGTGAAACCATCCGCATATTGTCATCTAATATTTGACAAAGCAGACAAAAATATACACAGGGGAAAATAATTTCTTTTCAATAAAAGGTGCTGGGAAAATTGTATAGCTACATGCAGAAGATTGAAACTACACCTTCACCTTTTCTCTCTTACAAAAATCAATTCTAGATGGATAACAGACTTAAACCTAAGGCATGAAACCTTGAGAATCCCAGAAGAAAATGTAGGGAAGACTCAGATATTGGCCTAGGCAAATAATTTATGAAGAAGACCCCCAAAGCAATCACAGCAGCTACAAAAGTAAATAAATGGGACCAGATCAAATGAAAAAGCATTTATACAGTCAAGGAAACTATCATTACAGTGAATAAACAACCTACAGAATGGGAGAAAATATTTGCTCTCTACACATCTGATAACAAGAATCTATCTAGAACTCAAAAAAATCAACAAGAAAAAAATCAAACAACCCCATCAATAAATGGGTGAAGGACATGAACAGAAACTTTTCAAGAGAAGACAGAATAATGGCCAGAAAATATATAAAGAAATGCTCAACATCTCTAATCATTAGAGAAATGCAAATCAAAACCACAATGAGATATCACCTAACTCCAGTAAGATGGGCCTGTATCAAAAAAGTCCCAAAGCAACAAATGGTGGTGAGGATGTGGAGAGATAGGAGCACTCTTAAACTGTTGGTAGAACTGCAAATTGGTGAAACCTCTGTGGAAAAGAATTTGGAGCTACCTCAAAGAGCTATAAGTAGGACTACCATTGACCCAGCAATACCACAATTAGACATCTACCCAAAGGAACAAAGTCAATCTATAATAAAGACATCTGCACTCGAATGTTTATGGCAGCACAATTCACTATAGCAAGGTTGTGGAAGCAATCCGAGTGCCTGTCAATCCATGAGTGCATTAAAAAATATGATCTAGGTATACAATGGAATACTACCCATATATAAAAAACAATGGTGATCTAGTGCCTCTTATATTTTCCTGGATAGAGCTTGAGCTTATCCTCCAAAGTGAGGTATCACAAGTATGGAAGAATAGGCACCACTGTACTCGCCATCAAAGTGGCACTGACTGATCAACACTAAGGTGCTCACACAGTAGTAATATTCTTTGGGAGTAGATGGGTTAGGGGTGGGTAAACTCACAACTAATGGACGTGGTGAGCGTTGTAGTGGGGGGGAAGGGCATATCTCAAATCATGGTTGGGATGTGGCAAAGTTATAACATGTAACAAAAATGTTTGTATCCCCATAATTTCCTGAAATAAAAAAGAAGAAGAAGAAAAAAAAGAGCTCTATGGCAGTTAAAGAAGCCATTAACTCTATGGTATTTTTATTTTGCTGTGGTTGCTACCATTTGGTGTATGTAAGCCATGCCTTAAAAGGCATTTTAATTATAATAAACACAGGTTATTATATAAATCATCTTTGTATTCTCTATTATGTACTACTTGGGTTTCACTTTTCAATAGTAACTGTATAGCTTCACTACTTTAAAACACTATTTGATTGGATAAATTCTAATTTCTTAAAAATGGGCCTAGAAAGTGTATAGTCCAAAAGCACTTTTGATACCCAGATAATATATGAAATAACGATTGGCAGCAGATAACAAAACATTTCTAGCTATTTTAAAGAAAAATAACTTGGAGCAAATAATTAATTATTTGGAATAATGCAGAAGGCACCAACTCAAGAGTTAACTCCAGGAATAAAATAGCTGTGATACAGAGACCACTGGGAAGTGTTGTTTCCAATTTTATGAAAGAATTCTGATGTTAAAAGTTTTGAATAATACTCTCTGAAAGTCAAAGTCATAAATTTATCTTTATTCTCCGGCTCTTTATAACAGATTTGTAGCTTGTGGAGTAAGATTAGAGAATGTGAATGTATGTGTATATGTGTATAACCATTTTTTAAAATAATAGAATGTTAAATTTATGGAAACAGACAAAAGCTATAGAATAAAACCCTTGACTATAAATCTGTCAATAGTTATGAGGTAAAAATGAGTAAAGATATACTATTTTTATGTCTCAGGAAAATAAACTCTTGCCTTAAGCTAAAGAAAAAAATATATTCAAACACAAAGGACCAGTTATATAAAATACCAAAGTTCAAATTAAAAAACATTGTGCCAAGGATACATATATAGGGCAGATATTTATATATTCATATAGGATGGACATTCATCATATTTAGTATAATGTTTTCATTATAGTAAATATCATGAAAAGTCTTTATATATTAAGACAGGATTAAATCCCTAATTAAAAAACTATTAATCTAACCTCTTTGGATGCCAGTAAGTCAGATATTATGTAGCAATAATTGTCTAGAAAGAATCTAATTATTAATATGTTTTATTTCTAGAAA
This sequence comes from Mirza zaza, assembly GCA_008750895.1. Lineage (NCBI taxonomy): Eukaryota > Metazoa > Chordata > Mammalia > Primates > Cheirogaleidae > Mirza > Mirza zaza. The sequence continues at coordinate 2,937 of VSMD01078302.1, read as the reverse complement.
AAGAAAGGGAAAAAACCAGAAAGCGAAAAAACAAAGCAGTCTTTGAAAGAGTGTGGCTCTCCACTCCTGCTGTGTATACTCAGTGCCAATGCCCTTAGTCATGTGATTCCAATGTTCTGGGCTCTTCTTCTTGTCCAAATTTTTTAGGGCCACTGGCCTATGCAGCTTGACCAAATCTTTCCCCCCGACTGAGGTGTATAAGAACAACTTAATTTCCTGCAGACCATAACCAGTTTATGAGACACAAGAATTATTATCCTGGGCCTTCTCTTTGTCTAACTAAGCCAGTTCACCTTTTTATTGTCCTGCAGATACTACATATTGGCACTTGCTGTTTTTTGAGGTTCCAAATGGGAAGCAAGTTTTTTCTGATTGAGATATTCCTGAAGGCTATCATATTTCCCTAATCTGGCCCTAGATTATTGGGTGTGGTTACTAGAAACTCATTCAAATATAAGGATCTTATATGATTCAACAATCTCACTGCTGAGTAAATATCCAAAGAAATTAAATCAGTACGTGAAAGAAATATCTGCACTCTCATGTTCATTTCAGCACTATCCACAACAGCCGAGATATGGAATCAACCTAAGTGCCTATCAACAGATGAATGGATAAAGAAAATGTGACATATTTCCACAATAGAGTAGTACTCAGACATCAAAAGAATAAACCAGGCACAGAAAGATAAATAAAACATGATCTCACCCACATCCGGAATCTGGAAGAGCTGATTTCATAGAAGTAGAGAGTACGACAGTGGTCATCAGAGACCAAGGAGTGTGGAGGTGGAGATGAGGAGAGATTGGTCAATAGGTAAAAAGTTATAGTTATGTAAGTTCTAGTGCTCAATTGCACAATAGGGTTGCTATAGTTCAGTTTTAAATTTAAATAGATTTAGGGAATACAAGTGTTTTTTTGATACATGGATGAATTATATAACGCTGAAGTCAAGGCTTTTGATGTACTCCTCATCAGAAAAATGTACATTGTACTTGGTAGTTAACTTTTTATCCTTCATCCCCTCCCATGCTTTCCTCCTCTTTGGTTATAATTATACCACTTAATGACCATATAGGCCTATCATTGAGCTCCCACTTGTAAGTGAGAACATGTGGTATTTGTTTATCTATTTCTGAGATACTTCACTTGGGATAATGGTTTCCAGTTCCATCCAAGTTGCTGCAAAAGATGTTATTTCATTCTTTTTGATATAATGACTTCTTTTCTTTTGAGTAAATACCCAATAATGAAATTGCTGGATTGAATGGCAGGTCTACCTTTAGTTCTTTGAGAAATTTCCTTACTGTTTTTCTTAAAGATTATACTAATTTACATTCAAAGACTTCAAAAGCAAATATAACAACAATAAAAATAAATAAATGGGACTTAATTAAACTAAAATGTTTCTGCACAGCAAAGCAAATAATAGTTTAACAGACAACCTACAGAATGGGAGAAAATATTCACAAACTATACATCCAACAAAGGACCAATAAGGAGAATCTACAAAGAACTCAAACAAATCAGCAAGAAAAAACAAACAAATAACCTCATCAAAAAGTGGACAAAAGACATGAACAGATTTTTTTCAAAAGGAGATATACAAATGGCCAAAAAACATAAGAAAAAATGCTCAACAACACTCATCATCAGGGAAATGCAAATTAAAGCCACAGTGAGATACCACCTTAGCCCTGTCAGAATGGCTGTTACTAATAAGGCAAAAATGAAATAGATATTGGCATAGATGTGGTGACAGAGAACACTCATACACTGCTGGTGGGATTACTACAGTTAACAATCATATGTTGTAAGTTTCCAAATAGCTAGAAGAGAGGATTTTGAATGTTCTTGTCATAAAGAAATGATAAATGTTTCAGGCGATAGATATACTAATTATCCTAATTTGGTCATGACACGTTGTATGCCTGTATCAAAACATTACCTTGTACTGTATAAATATGTATGATTATTAAATGTTAATATAATTTATTATATTATAATTTATGTTAATATAATTTATTATATTATAATTTATTATAAAATAATATTAAATTATATTAATTTAAAATAAAATAACATTTAAAGAAAGAAATGGAAGGATCTTCTCTCTAATTTTATTGTTGGTAAATTTGTCCCCACAGTTTCACTCCCCGAAGAGAGAAGAAACTTTATTTTCTTATATGAGAAAAAAATTATGGCATATCAATCATTTACCCTATTTTATGACATTTGGGAAAATCTTGGAGTTCATAAACAACATTTTCCCTCTCTAGTGGGTAGTTTTTGCAATGTAAAATCATGCTTTTGGGGTGCTAGTCTTTTTATAAGCATCTAATTTCAAAGACAAATATAAATACAATTTTTATTTTATTTTCTAAGTTGTATCATCTCTATGAAGAATTTGATGTCTCTGGTGGAGAGCTCCAGGAAATTAAAAATAACTAACTCCATTTCAAGTGTAAGTCCATTATACTTTTTGAGCATTAACAAAGATGACCTCAATATTCCCTAAGGTTGACTGCACTTTAGCCAGGTTTCTTCCTGACAATAGGTCCTTGACTGTTCTTTTATTGGAACATTGACTTTTTGGAAACTTGCAATTAGAAAGTTTATCTCTGCCTTTTCAAAATGTGTATAAATCTTCTTCAAGCTTCTTCCCAGTTTTACAACTCAGGAATGTTTTTATCAAGAACCTGAGGTTCATCTCTTTGAAATATAAACATTGGAGAAGATAGCTTTATCTCCCAGTCTTTGGGGGAAGATAGGAGTACAACTTCAATAGGCACCCATTAGCAAACACAGACGGCTTCATCACAGAGAAAACAATTTGCAAACTCAGGAATAACTCAGTGTGATCACATTTCACTGATCAACCTCTCCCCTAATATCCTCCACTTTTCCGCTAGCTAACACCACCTTTTGTCTTAGTGG
>VSMD01078301.1:0-97987 GCA_008750895.1 Mirza zaza | reverse complement strand
CACGTATATCCCTTCTGTGCCCCGGGCAATGCGAGGCCTCGGTGCACGGGATGTGGTCTGCAGGTCTGACCTCTGGGTCCCAGAGTTCAAACTTTGTCCCCACCAGGGAGACGCGTGCCTGTCCCAATTCACCACATGGAGCCCAAGCTGGGTCTATGTCTCTCAACCTCAGGCTCTGCCCCGTTCTCCTGGGATCACCGTGCCAGCAGCACCTGGGAGGGCTGGCGGGCAGAGAGCTCACAGTCTGAGTTCCCCTTAGTCAGCTGTAGGGCCCCAAAAGGGAAGGTCCCGTTCCCTGGAGGTGCCTCCGGCTGGTGGCTATATTGTCTCTCTGGGCAGCCGCAGGTAGGGTCGGGGGAGGGGAGGAGGAGGCAATATGGCGTCTGCCACGTGGCTTGGGTCTGTGCACACGGAGGTGCCCGAGGGAGTTGGGAGCCTGGTGCTGCGTCCGCTACTGGCTTACCACTCACTGGCGGCGGTTGTCGCTGGGCTGGCGTCCGCAGGTCCCTCCGCTTGCTGGGGAGCCCACCAGCAGTCCGGGATGCAGGGGAGGGGAAATGGCAGATCCACCTACCCTTCCCGCTGGTCTCCGGGCTGCTCCGGGGTCCCAGCTTCCAGTTCTCCTCCTCGACCTCCTCCCGTGGAGTCTCCCGTGGTCTCAGGTACTCCTCCTGCCGACCCTCATCCGATGTAGGCTCGTCTTCTTGCTTCTTTCTTCTAATTTCTTCTAGAATCTGTCTTTTCTTCAGAGACACTCTGTCTGGCGGTGTTTCTCATCCGCCATCTTCTGGGCGGGATCTCTTCTGGGTACTTTTAACACATTTCTTCTGTTTATATTTTTCTTCAGCAGAATTCTTTTTTGCTCTGTATTATTTTATGTTTCACTTTTGATATTTTTCGGACATATTACCAGCTTACTATTAATAATAATCTCTCTTTCTCTCTCCCTCTTTCTATACACACACACACACACACACACACACACACACACATATATATAATTGTTGCCCAAGAGAGAATGCAGGAAAATAATGGGATTGAAGCAATACTTAAAATGATACCAGATAGAAATTCTCTAAAATTAACAAAAGACATCAAGCCACAGATTTAAGAAAAACCATGAACCCCAAGAAGAAATATATAAAAAATCCCAAATCTAGGTATCTATATCTATACATATGCACACACACACACATTCCCATGGTTTGCTATTAGACACATCTGTTGAGTTTTTAATATCATTTTCATATGTTAAATTCTATTTTTTCTATTGTACCACTTATAGTTCTCTAATGAAATCTATCATCTTTTCATCTAATTTCTGGAACCATAATAATAATTTATTATATTTTATAGATACTTCCTGCTAAAACCAATATTGAATCACATGTGTGTCTGTGTTTGTTTTCTGTTTTTTCCCCTCCTGGTCTAAATTGTCTGGTTTTATTTCCTGATGTAACAATAATTTTGGACTAAATCCTATTTTGAACATAAAAATATTATGGAGATGATCTGGATGGTTTTATTTATGCCTATTAAGGGCTCCTTTTGATTCTGGTAAGCAGTTAGTATAGGATACAATGATTTTAGTCCAAGCATCTAATAAGATATTGAGTTAATTTGAAGCTGGGCTTCAGTCTTTGTAGGGGATGGTCTGTTTCTGGTTTATCCTTAGTTCTACAGTATAGGTCCATTAGGGGTCTCAACTGAAATCCTGAGGTATTTACCAGGACTCCTCCTTTAGTTATTTTCTTCAAGTCTTGTAAGAATGTAGGAAATCCTTGCTCAGGCTCTCTGTCTCCTAGCCACCACTTGTGAATCATCAAACTCCTTTCTCACTTCTTTATACATTCCTTCTCTTTGGGATCTTGGTTTAAGTTTTCACTGCCTTTTTAGCTCTCTAGCATTTTCAAATACATATTTTAAAAACACATTTCCAAGCATTTCTAGTTGCTTTTTATGAGAGGGTTGATTTGAAACCAGCCATTCTATCATTTCCAGAAGCATACATCTCTGATTACTAATCTTTGAAGTATATACAGATTTCCTAGACCAGCTGTTTATAAGAGCCTTGTTGTATTAGTTCATTTTGTGTTGCTATAAAATAAATACCCAAGACTAGGTCATTTATAAAGAAAAGAGGTTATTTAGCTTATGTTTCTGCAGGCTGGATGAGAAGCATCACACCAGCAACTGCTTCTGGTGAAGGGCTTCAGGGAGCTTCCAATCAAGGCAGAAGGCAACATGAAGCAGGTGTGTCAAATGATGAGAAAGGGAGCAAGATTGGGAGGAGACGGTGCTATGCTGTTTTAAACAACCTGCTCTTGCATGAGAACAAAATAAACTGAGAACTCACTCATTATTGTGGGCAGGGCACCAAGCCATTCATGAGGGATCTGCCCCCTCATGACCCAAACACCTCCTACCAGGCCCCACATTCAACACTGGGGACCAAATTTCAACATGAGATTTGGAGGGGCCAAAGAGCCAAGCCATATCACTTGTATAGAAGAATACGCATGTCTCTATGTCAATCTAGGTGAAATTTTATGACCCAGGGTTTGGTGCATAAGTTCATCTAACTTTATTTCCTGTCTATAAACTGGACAGACATCTGTGGGATTTTTCTTCTCCACTGCCACAGAGGAAGTGTTTATGGTTCCTGTGTTTATATTTCTCATGCTTATTTTTACTTTATGAAGACTTCCAGGAAGATGAATGGAGAAATTCTAACTTTGTAATGCTATCTTTAAATCAGAAGGCTGACCTCATTTTTATTTTAAATGGATCACTCTGGTTATTGTGTGGAATATTATTTCAAATGGCAAAAGACTGGAATGAACGTGAGTGTACATGAATGCAGGATGGTTAAATAAATTATGATAAATTTATTTAATAAAACATCATGGCAATTAAAAATAATTAGGTTTCTTTGTAATGACATGGAACTATTCCAAGTGTTATTAGGTGAAAAAAGGAATGTGTAGAGCAATGTGTGTGGTATTTCTGCTGCCATTTATGTGAAGAAAGAATATGCATACATATTTTTGTAAATGCATAGACTGCCTTTGGAATAATATACAAAAACTAGTAGAAATTACTGGTTTCTAAGAGATGGAACAAAGTCACTTGGGACAAGTCCAGGATGGACATTAAATTTTCAATGCATATCCTTCTGTATCTTTTGGATGTTGTATTGTGGGCATATTTTCCCTATTCAAAAATGTAAACACAAATGTTTTTTAAAAGAAAACATTTATTTTACAGCCCTCCAGTGATATAATTTTCATTTATGGGCATTGCTAAGCTACCTACTTCTTCTATTATTTGTTTATTAAAATATATATTTGATAGAATTATAATTAGAGAATTTTGTGTCTTTTTCTTGATGTAATAACATTTTTCATATCCCTATATTGCCTGCAAAATTATTATTTAAAAATTTTATATAATATTTTGTTTAGTTCAAGTATCATAATTTATTTACTCTTTCCCCAATGTTAGTTGCTTCTATATTTATATATTTCCTTATAACGTATAGTAACATAATTTATGAGCATCTTTGTGACTGTATATACAATTGGTCCTTATAATTAGCTCTAATGCTTTCTGGTTATTTGGTAAGGTTGAATGTAAATAAAGCAAGCACTGTATGGAGTTGAAAAAAGGTCAGAAATGATTATAAATGATCCTTTGAGATATCCTTAATAAGCAAGGCAATTTTCATTCATCCTAACATGTGCCAATATAGGTAAAACAAACAGAGTTGTTGCTCTTTAAATATAGATACAGTAAAAATTGAACTCATAGGAAATAGTGCACTTAAAGAATCATTAATTATTACCTAATTACTTGCACCACTGTGGCACAGACAGAAAAGTACTCTGCGATGATGAAGTTGTCAATTACAGTTGATAATTAAGGGGCCAGGTGCATATTTAACTTAACAAGATAAATATCTGCCCAGATGTTGTTTGTCTGCTGCTTCATTACCAGGTAGGTTAGAAGATTTTCATAAACTAGAAAGACTATTAAATGCATAACCTTGCTACATCAGAAACCTTTAAAAAATCTGTTACTATAGCCAATATTCATTTAAGAAGGCTGTTCCTCTGACTTTCTAGAGAGTTGCAGAGTTGAGCACATGTATGTAATACCATCTTTGCAGATTTTCACTGAAATGGCTATTTGAATATAAAAGAGGGCAAGAATACAATAGTACTGGGAACTAGAGACATTGTCTCTCCATGCCAGAAACACGAAAGAATTTTATGCAAGATTTAAAATGCCAGATTAAAAGAAAACAACAACAAAAAAAATCAATCCATGTCTGGATTATTCCAAGGAAATCAAAATCATTGGATGTAAGAGATGAAGATTCTGCCAGACTTATAGTCATATATCCTAAATTGAAGGGGAAAGGCTGGGAGGAAAAGACTGGCTGCAGGAAAAAGGAAGTCAGCTCATGTCAGTGCTTGTATTAGGTTGCTAAGGTTGCCATAAAAATATTACAGTCTAGTTGGCTTTAACATGGAATTTATTTTCTCACAGTTCTGGAGGCTGGAAGTCCAAGATCAAGGTGCTGGTGAGGTTGGTTTCTTCTTTGGCCTCTCTCCTTGGCTTGCAGTGGTTGCTTCTCCTTATGTTCTCACATGACCCTTTTTCTGTGTGTGCATATCTTCCTATTCTTATAAAAGCACTGGTCATATTTGATTAGGGTCCCACCTTTAGGACCTCATGTAACCTTAATTACTTCTTTAAGACTGTTTTCAAATGCAGTTATACTTAGTCCTTTAGCATATGAATTTGTTGGGGGAGGGGGTAGACCCAATTTACTCCATAACACTCCTCTCCTTAAAACTCTTAAAATGTTCTGCAAGGCTCCACGTAATCTTGTTCATTGCTGCCTTGCTAACATTTTCTCCTAAACATTTCACCTTTGTGCATTTTGCTCCAACCACATTGATCTTACTGTGTCTTTGATACCAAATATACTTCCATACTTCAGGGCCTTTGTGATGGCTATTTTCTGTCCTTGGAACACTTTGCCTTCAGACAGCCACAGAACTAACTCTCCCACTGCTGAAAGGTCCCTGTGAAAAGAGTTCTTTGCCAATTAAGTCTTTTCTGACCATCATATACAAAATAGAATTCATTTTCACTTTCTTTGCCTTCTTTGCCAGCTTTATTATCTGTTTTCATAGCACTTAATCTTGTGATATATATTCATTGCTTATTATCAATGTGTTCTAGTAGATTTAAGTAGTAACTTATATGAGGTCAAGAGCTTGAGCTTCTGTTACTGTTACCATAGCTAGGCAGAGAAGACCTGACTTACAAAAGTAATACTATTTGATCGACAGCAGATGTTAGCAGCAACAATAGAAGGCAGTAGACAATGGAATATTTTCAATTTGTTGACAGAAAATAATTACCAACCTAGAAAATTGTCTTGCAAGTCATTTTCAGGTAAACCAAAACAGAAGTAATTTGCCTTTGAGAGACATTCATTAAAGGAACGTTGGCTCAAGTAAAAGGAAAATGATCCCACAAAGTCTTTGATCTAAGAAGCAAGAAGAAAAGGTAAGAAAATGATAAATACATAAGTGCATAAATCAAAACACATATTATTTAAATAAATAATAATGTCTAAGTCGTGAAGTTAAAAAAAGAATCAAAATATAAATAGCAGTATAAGATTCCAAACCAGTAGAATAGCAAAACTGGATTAAAAAGAATAAAAAAGCTTATCAGTTATAAAAAAATAAAAGAAGCATAGAGGAAAATGGGATAAATATAGATCAGTTAAAAAGATTGTTGAAATCAATTAAAATATACCAATAGTCAAAATAAAAGTAGAGTAAATCTACCAGTTATAAGATGAAGTTTGTCAGATTGGATTAAAATGAAAAAAAAATAGCCATTTATTTTATTCATAAAAAAAGAAGAACCTTCAAAGAGTATCAGTGAAAGGATGGAAAAATATATCCTATGCAACACTAACCAAAAGAAAGCTACAGTAGCACCTAAATATAGACAAAATACAATTTAAATGAAATAAAATAATTCAGGATAAGGAGGGTCATTGCATAATATAAAAATTTTAGTTTACCAGGAAGACATATCAATATAAATTGTGTGCATCTAAGAAAATAATCTAGAGAAATATAAATGGCAATACATATGTCAAATTTATAAAATTATAAGAACAAATTGACAAAGTCACTATCATAATGGGAGATTTCATCACAGCTCATTCAATTATAGACAGGTAGACAAAAATTAGTAAAGCTGGAGAAAATTTGCACAACACAGTCGAGTAAATTTGAACCAATGGAGCTTGTGAAAAATTCTGCACCTGATAGGTAGAGTATATTTTATTCTTGAATACAATAAAATATGTATAAACATTTATAATAATTTCAACAACAATATCTTGTTCTCTAACCTCAGCTACATTAGAAATAAAAAAACTTTACAACTCCACAAATTTGAAATAAAAAACATTTTCTAATAATTTATGTATCAAAGAAGAAAACCTAATAGAAATAAAAGACACTTAGAATTAAATAATAAAAAATATGATACATTAACATTTGCATAATACCTTACTGTAGGCAATTGTAACAAAAAGAAAAAAAAGGAAAACAAAAAATTGCATAATACTTTAAATTTGTAGCACAATGGTACTTAGAGGTACTTCAATTCTTAATATTTAAGAAGCTTTAAAAAGTCAGTAGATAAAATATCAAAATAAAAAAATACAAAAATAAAAGAAAATCTCAAAACAGAATGTTCAAATAACTAACATATTAATTATTAACAAAAACAACTTAATGCCTTAACAGTTACTTTCTGACTGGTTTTAAAAAAATGAGCAAGAAACCCACTTATGTGCTATGTGCAGAGGAAACATCTAAAACCAGGTGAATCAGGAAAGTAAATTTAATGAAATGAATTCAAATATATCAGGCAACCCAATCCAAAATAAAAAACCAAGAATTAATACATTGATAAAGGACCTAATCACAATTAAAATATATGATCATGATCATAAACATTTCTGTACAGAATAACATAGTATCATATATAATAAACATAATGTTAAAAATATGAGGACAAACTGACAGACATACAGTTGTATTTGAATGATTTAGCAAGCCTTCTTTAGCCTCTGATAAGATCCATAAACCCAGAATAAAAATATAGGATATTTATTCATTCCAAATTAATACGATTGATTTAACAGGTACATAAAAATCTCCATATACAATCAGAAATTCACTTTTTACCAAAAGTATATTTGGTACATAACAAAGGGGCTTCAAAAATTTCCCTACTACGTTAGATTCTTTTATTGTATAAACAAAGAACTACTGTCAATGAATTAAGTGTTCTATTAATACTAGGAAAAGACCTGTAACAATCTCAACTATGTTAATCAGGAGCCTTTGGTTGCAAGAGACAGAAACGCAGCATGAATTAGCTCAAGCCAAGAAGAGGGGTTATGGACACTTCCCCAGACTATAAAAAAACGAGGTGAAGCTAGCCTTAAGGATAAGAGGGTTCAGAGACTGTATCAGGACGTAAGACTTTCCTTCCTTATCTTTCATTTCCACTCTTCTCTCACCCCTTCTGCATAGGGTTTCTCCACATAGTGAAGGACATGGCTATTTTGGGAGCCCGTAGCTAAATCAGGGTTCTGGTACCAGAGTGGTACCAAGCCCGCCCTAATGGGGAAGGAAAGGGGGCTGGACGTGGGTGTTTAGTGTGTCTTTCACAGGTGGCTTCTTTTACCTGGTGGACGGCCTTGCGCCTAGTGGTTCCACCCCTGACCAGAGGGTCCCTCGCACAGGAAACTTGCTCATACCGGCAGACGCCCTTGTGGCTCTTGTCTGGCCCATGTCCCGTGTACACCTGGCTGCCGCACATCGCTCTGGTGCTGGGAGCCCAGCCTGGTGTTGCCCCAACATCCCTGTGAAGACCAAGACCCGGCCTGGGGCAGCCCCTGCTCTTCAAACGAAAGGCTCAAATTCCATACACCAGCACAGCAGGAAACAAGTCCAAAGATTTTTACCTACAGGTCCTGGGCAGAGAGAGAGAAGTGAACTGGGAGGGCGGTCCTCTGTCCTGGGTCCCACGAAGCAGGAACGAAGAGTCAGGCAGGGAAAGAGAGGGCGCATGGCGGCCCTCAAGACATGTAAGAGGATGGGGTATGAGCCGCTAGAATTTCATAGGGAAATGCCTGAATGTTCCAAGGATGCAGCTGGAAAAGCCGGGAGCACAGTCCGCTAGGTGGGAGAGATGTCTCTAAACTGTTACCTCTGCTGTCCCACCAGCTGGAGCCATTCGGGTGTGGTGTGGAACTGAACACTGTGCAGAGAGACTGAGCCCTGCTTCCCTTATGAGGAAGTTTAACTTGTGTTCAAAACGGATGCCGAGGCAACATAGAAGTGTAAGAATTCACTATGATGGGCTGTGACCACGCTAGATGCAGGCGCATCTTTCCATCTCCGTGGCTGCAGCTGAGACAGTCACTGTGTGTTCATTTCCTTGTAGCTTCTTCCTGGCTCAAAGGAATGTGGCACTTCTGGCTGAAGGTACTTAAGAGCAGGCAAGTTCTCGGTGTTCTCTCTCTTACGTGACGACCTGGAAGCCCTGAGTTGAGAAGCAAAGCTACCGGGATCCTTGAGTTAACAACTTGCAGAGTTGTTGGTCCAGAATGCTAGTAAGGCTAACAGTGCTTCATAGTCAGTGGTTATTATTCTGGAGCCATAAAACACCCACCTCCAATATTTTGTTCATACTACTATCCTCTGGCTCAGTTCACCATCAAATTTAAGTAAAGACTGGGCAAATTTTCAATATATTTGACCTCTCAAGTAATCATAGGTCAGAATGCCAGGTATTAATAGTCACCATTTATATGCATTTACTATGTAAATGAAATTAGGTTAGGAGATTTCACAGACTGATAGATCATTTATTCATTAGAGGATATTTGCAAGGCAAATGGTAGTATCCCTGTGTTTGCAGTTGAGCACATAGTGGCAAGACAGTTAACTTGCGGTTGACCACCTAAAACTGCAGATGACTCACATTAATACGTGATAGAAAGAGGATTTGAAGTCAGGTCTGTCCAAATCCAAGCCCTACTCATTTCACTACAGAATAGGGTGTATTTGGAACACTTAAGTGTGCAGCATGTGTAAAATGTCTGATGGTCTCAATGATTCCCAGGGGTTAGTCTTTACTGGTTGAGTTAAATGGCTGATTCCTGGAGCTCCAGCCCTCTTTATGTGGCACAGGTACCCCTCCCCCCCAACACCTAGTTCTATGGGTATCAGAAGAGAAGACATTCCCTGCTCAAGGTCTCCCTGCAGCTTGACCTTCTAGAGGACCCACGCCTTGTCCTTTTGGTTGTAGGCTTGGGATTTCCCTTGTCACTGTCTGGCATTGGCAGGCTCTGTTTGTGGAAGGCACTTGTGCCAGGGTACTGGGTCCCAGCACACTTGGGGCTCCACTGCACATGATGGGACTGATTGGTTGGATGCTTGAGTCCTGACTATCCCCCATAGCATGACCTCCAGGAGGAGGAAGTTAGATTTGGATCATTCTGCCTAGTTTTTCAGATCAGTATTTCACTAAATACAGTAGTGCCCCCCTTATCCATGGTGGATAAACTCCAAGACACCCAGGGGTTGTCTGAATCTGTGGATAGTACTAAACCCTATATATACTAGGTTTTTCCTATACATACATACCTATGATAAAATATAATTTATAAATTAGGCACAATAAGAGATTAATAACAATGACAAATAATAAAATAAAACAATTGTAACAACATACTGTAATAAAAGTTATGTGAATGTGATCTTTCTCTTTCTCTCTCAAAATATCTTATTGTACTGTAGAGTGGGAAACTGAAACCAAGGAAAGGCAAACTGTGGATAAGGGAGGACCACTGCACTTCCTTGTATTTTAAAAAAAGTCAACTTTATTGAGGATTTATGTGCATATTTTTTAATGTTTTGGTAGATGCCCCTTTCCTCATTTTTTTCTGGTTATTTTTATAATACATATTTATTATAAAAATACAAATAATACAGAAATATATAGGACAGAAAGTAAAAAGGTTTTTTATTCTTTTAAAAATCACTATTTGTTAGGTATTTGCCATGTCCCATATACTTTATATTATACACATCCTCATTTATTTCTTGTAATAATGGGCATTGTCATTTCTATTTTATAGGTGACAAAAAAAGGCACACAGATTAAATCATCTATCCAGAAGGCTGAACCCACATTCTGTTCATCACTGCACTGGGTTGTATTGAATTCCTGCTTAGCTAACTGTGAGCCTTCTCACTTTGACTCTGTCCATTGTGGCTTTTTCTCTAGACAATCTTTATTAGAACATCTTTCCCCCTCTTTGACTTCAGTTATATCTCTTTTTGAAATGACATGTACTGCGGGATACTCACTAGCTAATAAGCTTTATAAGAACAAGAAATAATGTTTACTTATGCTGCTGCTGTGCCTATAGCACAAAATCTAACATGGAATTGCTAAGCAGTACATGGTTATGAAATCAATAAGTGAATAAATGAATGAATAGAGATTTATCTGAGTGGCCCTTTGTACACATTATCTCATTTGGTCTTATTAAAACAAAATTAAATTCATTTGAAATGGACAGTGTACACTGTTCCCCTGCTGAATTCAAGTCATAAGTTTCATACTATTGCTTGTTTATACAAGAATTTAATAAGAATGATAATATTAAGAAAGTAAGACTTTTTTTATGTGTTCTTTGAAGAAGCCAAATGTTCTTTTCTATCTGTTAATGTTGATCTGCCTTTCATCATACTCTGTTTTCACTGTTTTATGTGGGCATTTTTCTCTCTTGCCCTGCGTAAAGCCCTCTTGCTCGATTCAGCAGTATCTTGCCAAAAATTTCTTCTCAGTTCTCATTGGATGCACTCTTGCCTCATACTGGTAGTCATCATGTTGGCATTGCAAAATGCAGCTCAAAAACCCAATCCAGGCCTGGCGCCGTGGCTCAGGCCTGTAATCCCAGCACTCAGGGAGGCGGAAGTGGGAGGATCCCTTGAGCTCAGGAGTTCGAGATCAGCCTGAGCAAGAGTGAGACCATGTCTCTACTAAAAATAGAAAAATTAGCTGGGTGTGGTTTTCACTCTACCCAGGGTGACAAAGTGAGACTCTGTCTAAAAAAATAAAAAAAATAAATCCAGTTGATCACTTATCCCAACCTCCTTTCTCTTCCACAGTCAGAGCCTTCACGAGGAAAACAGAGTTGAAAACAAACAACATCTGAATCTTTTTTGATTTCTCATTCAGGTGGTGTTTTCAACTCTTTCCTCTGGGTTTCCCTGGCTTAGCGTTTGTTCTCTATGAAATTATGTAAGCAGCAACTGCTCAGGGGATTGGGGTGCTTTGGAAGGTTCCTTCAGGAGTGAGTGTACACATGCTGTCGGAAGAGGGCAGGTGCTGGGGGCAGCTAGTCCGGCCTCTCCAGGTCTCTGCCTGGGCACTGAGCTGTGTCTCCCTGGATCCTCACCCCCCCGAAAGGGGCATATCTCGTGCTCTTCTCTGCCTCAGCCACATCCCTGACGCAGCCTGACTTCCAAACTCCCGCTAGTGGGGGGGGGGGGGGTTGACCTTGAGGAAGTTGGCAAACCTTGTTTGATCACCAGGGAAACACAACTTAACTTCAGAAAGAGAATTAGTGAATTAAGAGTTGTGGTATCACAAGTCTTAAAAAAAAAAAAAACAAGCAGCTAAAAGAGTTCATTATGCTAGTGTTTCTCCACCCATTTTGTGGATGAAAGAGCTTCTGAATCATGGCCTGTCAATCTGTTCCTTCAGATAAAAGACTCCCCCTTTGAAAGCAGCCCTCATATGAAAGTCTGGGAGCCAGTATCAATATTTATTAGGGGACGCACAGCCCGTCCTGTCCTGTTGTATCACGGATTTATAGGACAGCTAGTTATCCTGAACTCCCTGAGCTCTTTTAAGGATCGTGGTAAAATTAAACCTGTCGGCTAATCCTTGGGAGGGTAAGAAAGTTTCAGATATTCCTGTAGCTGACTCACCTGCAAAAGTACAAACAAACAAACAAAAGGTACTTTAAAAAAAATCTATATTTAGCAAAACATTTCTTCTTTTATCTCTGTCTCTTTTTTTAAAAGAATTTCCTCAGCTCCGTGGTCCCTGGTGATTGGTATCTGAAGGCAGAGTTCCCCTGAGCATGCCCGACACAGCCTTCTGCAACTACATAGGTCAAGAGAGAGGAGGACATGTATGTTACCCACTGATTAAAGGGAAAAACAGAAAAATTAACAATCTCTAGAAGCTGTCTAGGAGGAATAATAAACCTACAACTGTGAGAGAAATAAAAAATAAAACTTTTTTTTTTTTTTTTTTTTTTTGAGACAGAGTCTTGCTTTGTTGCCCAGGCTAGAGTGAGTGCCGTGGTGTCAGCCTAGCTCACAGCAACCTCAAACTTCTGGGCTCAAGTGATCCTGCTGCCTCAGCCTCCCGAGTAGCTGGGACTATAGGCATGGGCCACCATGCCCAGCTAATTTTTTCTATATGTATCAGTTGGCCAATTAATTTCTTTCTATTTAGAGTAGAGATGGGGTCTCACTCTTGCTCAGGTTGGTTTTGAACTCCTGACCTCGAGCAATCCGCCCACCTCAGCCTCCCAGATTGCTAGGATTACAGGTGTGAGCCACTGTGCTGGGCCCCGGCTAATTTTTTCTATATGTATTAGTTGGCCAATTAATGTCTTTCTATTTATAGTAGAGACAGGTTCTCGTCCTTGCTCAGGCTGGTTTCAAACTCCTGACCTCGAGCAATCCGCCCGCCTCGGCCCCCCAGAGTGCTAGGATTACAAGCGTGAGCCACCGCGCACGGCCAAAACTTTCTTTTTAAAAAATTAATTTTGGAGAAAGATTATGTCAGTCAGCAGGAACACTGACAGTGGCTCAATGTCCAATGTGAGGAGCAGAAACTATTAGATGGCCCATGTGAGTTAAACTTAGTACCAGGGTGGATTTAGAAAGAACCAGCATGGCTTCTCCCCAAAGGGAAACGTAATAATTAGTCAACAGCCGAGTGTGTTGAGCTGTGTACAAGATGTAATTCCAATTTTGGAATTTCGAAGGATCTTCTAGGAATGAGCATAGAAGTCGCTGTTTGTTGAGTGAGTGAATGAATGGAGTGAACAAAACAAGGTTGATGACACTTCTCTGACCTGGCCAGATTGCCCTGGCATATTGTGTGCAAACCAAAGGACTACTTACAGGGTGACCAGTCTGGGCACCATGTTCTATGGGAATTGAAGAAATTACCTTTTGAGAGGGGACATTTAAGGAGGCGGGGGTAGCTTACAGCTGCTTCCAAATATTTAAAGCCTTAATGGATTAAATAAAAACTGAGCATCAACTCAGAGCTGGGGACTATGTGTGCTGCTGGGGTGTGTAGAGAAGAATATGAATATATCCCCCCCTTCTGGGCACTTCTCATACTGGAAGAAAATGAGACTGATTCTACATGCTCCTAAACAGGAAACCAGGAATAATAGAGGCAGTTATAAGAGAGAAAGATTTCGCTTTAATAAAAGGAAGAGGGTCCTTATGTACAGACCTGTCCCAAATTGGAAGGGGCTGCTTAAGAGACTTTAAAAGCATGGTGAGGGGACCTACAGGTCATACAGCAAGTATTGTGGAGAGTGTAGATGAGCACCTGTTTGGGCTCTCCTTGTGTGGGGTGCTCAGTCCCCATCTCACAAGTCTGTGTGTTTCTGAACCATAAAGTTTGGGAAAAGGAAAGAGAACAGAGTAACCAAATATTAGTCATAAAGGGCTCATAGGTTGAGTCAACTAATGCATAAATAATCCTCGATAATTTTGTCGAGAGTTTATGAAGTCCTTGAGAGTCTTGGGTGGTATCTACCTACGTGGTGGTACTATTTTATCTCCTTTTCACACCTGAGAAAACTGAGCTAAAGTAACTCGATCGAAGTGACCCAACAGCTAAGCTAGCATGTGACCCGAGGCTCATGCCCTAACCTCTAGGCTGCACTGCCTCTATCACCCAGACCTTGCTTCATTTCTTAACTCAAACTTGCACTTGAGTGTCTTTCGGGAATGACACCCTCAAGGTTCTTGGGAATGTGTTTACTTTGCTACAACCTGTATATAAGCTCATGTGAATGCACTCCAGACATTATCTGACTGTGGAAATGTGAGTCACTGTGGAAAATTATTTAGAGCAAGAGTTGCTAACGAGAGGTCTATGTCTGCGTTCATGTCCATGTGTATGTGTGTGGGTGGGTGTGGGTGTTTGCTCACATGTTACTCTGTGAAGAGATCCTGTATCTTTAATTAGCTTCTCAAAGGGATGACTGATAACCTCACAAAAGTATAAGAAATGCTGATTTAAGGTTTTCTTCAGCTTCTGTGAAGAAAAGGGGATGGGAGAGGTCTGTCCAGGCATAAACTTTCAGTCCCAAATGAGAATGAGCTAGTTTAAAACAAAACAAAACAAAAACACAGACCAGCAATTGAAGTTATTAAACCAATTCATTCTGATTGTAAAAGACATCTAGATTTCACCTTCTGGAATTCACTTCACTAGGTGTTTCAGACCCTGTGTGAGGAGGTATTTAATGGATGTGTTTTTTTCCCTAAAGGAAGTTGGGAAATGCAGGAAGAGCACAGGCACTGACTTGGATGGGGGACATGAGGATTACTCACTGGCTCTTCTTAAGCACCCATCCCCTAGGCTTTTGCAATATTCAACAGTGGAGTCTCTGAGTGATCGTTTTCTTTCTGTAACACTGCATTTTTCCTGCCTTCAGTCCTTGCCTAACATCACCAAGCAATGCATGCCAGCAAAAACATAGGCAACAAAATGGAAACCATATAGATCAAAAGCAGTCAGTTTTCCAAGTAGAAAAATTCATCTCTGTTTCAGAGCATCTGAAGATGCTCTCACCATTCTTGCTGAACGCTTTTGATGCCAGATAACTGCAGGAGAATGAAACTCTCCTTGCATAATAACCACACGCTCATTTGTGCTATCTGTTGAGATTGTTCTTTGGCAGAAAAACTTTTGCAGAAGCTATTAGGAGAAGAGAGGGTGTGGTTTTATTAACTAGTGTTCTATTAAGCATTTAATGATTGTATTTCCATATTTCTATCAACCCCACATAAAATACCAGTATCATTTTGCCTTTTTATTAACAGTCCATTCTCTTATTAGAAACTATGGAGAAAAAAGAAGTAAAGCCAAATTGTTTCAACTAACGAAAAAGATCACTTCTATTCTGACTCAGCTTTCTTTTTCCTTGCTTAATTCTCACATCCACTTTGGAGAAATGGCCCCTTAGCCTAAGTATCCAACACAGCCCTACATTAACTTGCTGAATTCTCACTTATGTAACCTGCTTGGCCCTTGTATAGCTTTTGCAAATTGAGGTTTCTTAGTTGTTATAAGCAATAGCTCTTGATTTGTTAGCCATGAAGCTGTTGGTCAGTATAGATTGGCTTTGTAAATTATCTCAAGGTAGAATAATATAGCTGATATTTGTATGGTTTATCATAGTTTATTAACTGCTTTCATATTCAGATTTCTTTTAATCCTATAAAACATGTTTGCTCAGAAAAAAAAAAAGAATTTCCTCAGCAAAACATTTCATTAGGTGATTGTCTTGCAAAAATGTGCAAAAGTGACCAGATGAATCCATATTCGTCTGAACAAGATGGTTAATCATCATGTGTTTCTTGGTCCCTCACTTAACCCATCCCTGGACGTGTCTTGGGAAAGACAAAGACTGATGAAGTCCTTGCCATCACCAGCTCTCAAAACAAGCACCATGAGAACAGCCTTTGGGAGGGGTGGGGTTTGGGTGCTGGTGACAGTGGAGGGACAGCAGCCATGGCTGCCAGGAGGGAAGAGGCCAAGGCCCACAGAGGACAGGGCTTACAGAGAGCCTCTGTCCCCACCAATCCCCTGCAAAGGCCACTGTTTGCTCTCCTTCTATTGCAATCTGATGGGGCATTTTTCTCAAAGATGACATATTCTGATTGTGCAGATTTTATTCTAGGAATGCAAAGTGGCAGAGGAAACAGCAAGTGCAGAGCCCCTGTCTCTGAATGGTGTTGACACGCTATTTTGCAAGAGGGTCAGCGAGGCTTGAAAGAGCGCGAACAGGGAGGATGGAAGGAAAGGTAGGAAATGTGGCAGGGCGGTGACGAAGGTGGATCCTACAGATCCTGCAGATCCTGCAGCCAGAATGAGGAATTCCACCTCATTCTTGGTGTGAGTCTCAAGCCGGGGAGCCACAGCTATCTGACTTACACTTTAGCAGCATCACTCTGGCTTCTGTGTGGGAAACAGACTGTGTGGGAAACAAGACAAGGGAAGCACAGAAATGTTAGGCACCACTGCCACAGCCCTGGAAGAAATGGCGGTGATGCACCAGGGTGGTGCGTGAGACAGTGAGGAGTGCTGGCACCCGGACATGCGTTCAAAGCAGAGCTGACAGGGTTTGACAATGGGTTGGATGTAGAGTGTGAGAACAGAGAGGAATCAAAGATGCACAAAGATTTTGATGCAAACAACTGGAAACGTGGAGTCGCTGTTATCTGAACGTAGGAGCAGAGAGGGCGAGTGGATTGTGGAGGGAAGTCAAGAGCTTGATTGTGGGCATGGTCAGTGTGCGAGGCCAGACAGTCCAATGGGACGCTGAGTTAGCAGTCAGCTAGAGGAGTCTGCAGTCTGGGGCAAAGGTCAGGGCGGTGCACATATATTTAAGGGCATTAACACGGACCCAGGACTAAAAGCCCTGGGAGTATGAGAGCACCTGTGGTCCCGCGTGTTAATAGTGAAGAGGACGGCTCCACTCCTAAGGCAGATCTCTGGGGCTTCTCTCATTTATGGGCAGAAAAAGGAGGAGGAACCATCAAAGGAAACTGAGAAGCAGTGGTACTGAGACAAGGGGAAAATCGTGTAGCTCTATGGAAACAAAACAAGAACTGGTCCTAGATGAAGGCAAGGACAACTCCATCATACACCACTGAGAGGTAACTTAGGATGCATACAGAGAATAGACATTTGGATTTGGCAGCATGATCACTGGTGACCCTGATAAGAGCAATTTGGTGGCACTTGATGAAATTGGGTATGCACATAGGGGGAGTCCCAGCAACCCCACTTATGTACATACAACCCATAGAAACCCTCTCATAGTCATATGAAAACATTTATTAGGATTTTTCACTGTAGTGAAGTTTATGGGAACAAGGAATTGGAAGCCACTTAGAGGTCTAACATCAGGAAAATGGATAAACAAAGTACGTTTTATGCACAGAATGGAATACAATGCACCGGCCAGAAATAATAGACTAAATTATATGCAGCCATTTGGATAGACTTTTAAAATAGTATTGATTTAAACGAAAGGAAAAAAAGTTTTAAAAAGAAACAGATATATAACGTGATACTACTATTATATAATTTTTTAAATGACGAAGACAAAACAACACAACATGTTCTTTAAGAATGTTGGGAAGGTGGATTGGAAGGTTGTAGCTCGAATACCCCAGAGTGGTGCATGTGGGGTGAGGAGGGTGAGGCTGGGGGGAGTGATGAAGGAGTGGGAAAAATAAACTAAAACCAAACAATAGGGGTGCCTCTCTCGGACCCATGGTGTTCATTGCCATGAATTGAGGAGTATGACGAACTTGATTCTGTCCACCTGAGGCTTCAGCGCACATCCTAGAAACAAGAGGTAAGAAAGCTAAGAAACAAAGTGGCGGAGTGAGAGGGTGGGCACTTTGCCACAGCCTCTTACAGGCCCCAGAAGCCCCACCAGGTCTCTCCCATCCTCCTCCCCTTCAGGACCAGCCCGATCTTTCTAAGGATACTTCTAAGGGATACAAAAATACAGTTTAGATAGAAGGAATAAGTTCTAGCTTTCAATAGTACAGTAGGGAAGTTATAGTTAACAGTAATTTATTGCATATTTCAAAATAGCTAGAACGACTGCCATGTTCCCAACAAAAAGAAAAGGTAAATGTTTGAGGTTATGAATACCCAATTATCCTGATTTGATCATTACACATTCTATACAGGTATCAAAATGTCACATGTACCCCCCCCAAATATGTGCAACTATTATAAATCAATAAAAATAAATAAGTGCACTTCTGGTCAATCACCTCTGCAGGATGTGTCGGTCCACCTTTGACTACTTAGGGCCTCCTGCGATGTCCCCCAGGGGAAGTTACTCTCTCTCTTCTTAGGCCCCAGAGCACACTTTGTATACTGTCCTGGTGTCATCAGTCTTTGTCACTGTACTTGTGATCATCTGTTTACACCTCTGCCTGCCTGTTTCAGGCCTGCCCCAGAGGTTTCAGACCCCCCCCCCCCCCCCCCCCCCCCGTTAGGAATATTCCCGGGGATATGTCTAACATTTTTACACTAATTGGGAACTGCATATACTATTTATCCTTCAGCTTTTTGTACAATGCCTGGCACACTTGTAGGCATAATTGGGTTTCAGGGTTAGGAAGTGAACAGTTCAAAATATATTCCCTAGACAGATTAGTAACATTGTAGAGAAATGACACAATATCTTCCTTTTAGAAACCTTTATACTGTTTGTTGTGTTTAATATTTTTTGAAAAGTGATTTCTGAAGAGGGAAGAGACAAATTTCCCATGCAGAAGAAGTCAAAATAATTTATGTAAAGACTTCACATGGGAAGACTTTGCATGTAAAGACTTTGTATGGGAACGCTGCACTATATTGTAAATTCTTCCAAATATCTAAAACTATTCTAAAAAATAAAGTCTATTAAAATAAATGAAATCTTTTTCTTTTTTTTAAGTGCTTGCTGATATAGTAAAGCAATGGTGTATGTGGGCTTTCCTTTATTGTTAGCATTGTTGGCCCATGAAGCAACCCCCCATGTGCAAGTCGTGAAGCCCATGTGTAATGACGATGGCCACTCATATGTAAACTGACACAACCTATAAAGGAGTCAAGAAATCAGTGCTTGGGACTGCAAGTCGACTTCTGACTCGTAGAGCAGGATCAAGACTCAGAAGTCCTCAAATCTCCAGTGAGTGTGCAAGGTGAGTGTCTTCTTAATGCAAAAGGGGTCTCAGCTACTTAACTGCATTAATAGTAGGGAGGATGCAATCCAAAAGAAAGGAGCTATGAGAGGCAGAGATAGAGATAGCAAGAGTGAGAGTGACAGAATGAGAAAGCAAGAAAGAGAGAGAAGTTAAGGAAAACTTAACGCCATCCCTTCTCTCACTGGAAGCTCTATTGCCTAGAACAGAGGCTGTCTTTTCTCCATCCTGAGCTGTATGGGTCACTTCTTCTGGAAGAGGCTATGTGTAAACCTTGAATGCCCTATAGGGGAAGCACTGGTCTTTATGCAGGGCAGCTGTAAATAATATTTAAATTTAAATAAAACTTAAAATTTTTCAACTTTTAGAGTCAACTTATGAGCAAAGAATAGATGACTTGTTTGCAGTTGCAGAAATTAATGCATCAGGGGTCCTCAAACTATGGCCCAAGGGCCACATGCAGCCCACCGAGGACATTTATCCGGCCCGCCAGGTGTTTTTGCCGCCGCTGCCTGTCCTGCTTAGCAGCCAACTTGTCCTGGGCCCACAGTGCGGATGTGTGGAGTGTGCGCCGCACTCTCCAACGGCCCTCCAAGGGTCTGAGGGACAGTGAACTGGCCCCCTGTTTAAAAAGTTTGAGGACCCCTGAATTGTAAATGATAATGAAATGAACAATGGTCAAATGGGAGTTATATGCAGAGTGGAAGGTGCAAGTGCAGGCTGTTAGTCAGAAGGAATGGGAAGTATGCTAATATCCTCTTTGTCTTGAGAAGAGAATTAAGATAGTGACTTAGGTTGATAGATCAAAAAGTGTCATGATGTTAGATGCAGGCCAAGTTATCTCTTTTTCTTTCTTGAGACCTCGATGAAATGGTAATGTAGGAATAAATCCCATAATAGCAAAAAAAAAAAAAAAGAGTGAGATTAGCAGCAAATAGTACTTTCAATAAGTTTCTAGATAATGAAAGAGTGAAAGCCCATTGATAGTTAAAATAGAACAGGGAAGCTATGGCCCAGAATGCAGCAGGGGCCCATAATGCCAGAAATCCTCAGTCTGCAAGACAGAGGTCCAGAGGGCTTCCAGGATCAGAAGTTGGTCTTGGCGTGTGAGCAGGAAGCCAGAAATGGTGGTGGGGAGACAAGTGCAGTGAATCAAAAGTCTGCCTAGCAGTTTCTCAATGGAGGCACAGTTTGCATTTTATACTAGATCAATCTTCATTAATGGAATAGTCCTGTGTATTTTAAACCACTTGCGATCCCTGGGTCCTCACAGTAAATGCCAGGACCAGTGATTTTCCAGTCATTATGACGACTAAAAATGCCCCCACTTGTTATCCACTAAAAGGTGGTACTACCTCCATTTAAGAAGCACTGGAAGGGATTTCTGTTCCATTCCCACACCTCCTTTTCCCTTCTGTACAGAGGGCAAGTAACCTATGTTTTTACCTCCTCCCCTTCCCTGGGCTATACATCAGTTGTTGCTAAAGAAACCGGGTAAGGCCTTAGGAGCGAAGTAAGGCAGCAGGGTGGATGCTGGTGACAGCTTATTACTTTTTCATGGTAATAGAATTCTGCCCAGCAACAAGCCTTGCCCATATATGCATAGAACTAGTCAACTTTCCATTTTTGGAAAAGACCTAGTGATGAGGCAATGGAAAGGGAGATGTCCATTTACAACAGCAAAGGTTGTATCATCAACGATGTTGAAAACTGAATCTAGCTGCACGCCAGCAAACACTGGCTATAAAGAAAAGCAGTAATAAAAAAAAATAAATGCCATGACAGACCAAATAGAGCAGTAATCCTAGAAGAAAATTATTAAACAGCAGAATAGAAGAGATTTAATTAAAAAAATCTCCTACTTAATATTTGTGGAGAGGTTCAAGAAGGTTTTGTATCTATAACATAAGAACAGTATGCTATGAAAAACGACCAATCCCAGAATAAGAACAATCGTAGAATAAGCTCTTGGAAATTAAGCATTTGTTTCCTAAAACACAATTTAAAGGAAGAACTGAAATATAAAGTTGAAGAAATTTTCTATAACATGAAAATAGAGAACAAAGAGATAGAAAACTTAAGATATACAAAGAGGGTCATCCTGGGAAATATGGTATTTGACTAATACCATCTCCATAAAATGCTCTGAAAACAGATGTTATCACATACATAGCTTATGGGAAGAAATACATGAATGCAAATCTATGTCAAAAGAAATTCTTCATGTGTTTGCTTTGGATTTGAGTGGATTCTACTCTCATCTATGTAGAACATGAGTCTGAGGGTCACAGATTCATTCCTTCCCCTTCGGTAGTTTGAGGGCTCATGAAACATATTAATCTTAATCATTATCAAGGCCAAAGTGCTTTCAGGATGTGGACCAGGAGTTCTTACAGCAAGGAGGAGACAAGGAGCAACAATATGGGCTTGCTGTGCTTGCAGACTTGGGGGGAACTTGAGCCCACCTCCACCCTCCCACTCTGGGTTCAGGCACTTAGACATCCACCCCAGAACTAACCCAGTGACTTCTCTTAGCTATTTCTCTGGATTGTTCCTCACTTAAGTTGGATGTCCGTTCAAATATCATCTCCCAGAAGAGGCCCTTCCCTTTCTTCTTCACCATCACTCTCTATCTGTTTAGCTAGCTTCACATTTCTTCTTATAATTGCCTAGCGTTATGGTATACATTTTCTGCTTTTCCTACAGGAAGGTATGCTCCATGGGGCTCAGGACTTTGTTTTGTTTGCCTCGGTATTCCTAGTGCTTGGCGCATGGTAGGTCAGTAAATGCCATTATTTGGCAGGAATACCATGAGAGGACCTCCATGGTGTTTTTGTATATTTATATTTCAGTGAGCCTCCCTTTCTGTTTTCCACTTTTGCCTTTAGCTCCCTTTCCTGCTGGGGTAGCTGTGAGAACCAGAATGGCCGGTGAAGGCAGCAAAAATGCAGACAGAGTGGGGGCAGGGTGGGCTGCCACAATTGCGCCTGTGGTTCTGTTTTGGCCCCCAATGCTATTCTTACGGAAATTTTTACCTTTATCCCTGCAACACTTTCAAACCACGTGGCTGTGTAAAGCGCCAAAGTTCAAGCTCTTGGGAGTGGAAGTCTTTGAAGCTAGGAGAGAAATTTATAGAATTGGGATCATATGTTATTTAGTTCAGCTTCAGTTACAAATGACTTAGCAAAACAAAGTTTAAAGTTCCCAACTGAGCATTTGAAACAAAAATAGAATTTTGCAGAGAGAATAACACCTTACCTTGTAAGAAGGAATAAACAAGCAATGAGCCTTTTCTGAAAAATGGCATGACGGAACAATCCCAGGTGGTTGTCCAAGGTGACTGGGAATCTGTGTGGAGAACTAGAAAACTCTAGCTACCGATAACCTCCTTGCTTTTGCAATACTGCAAGAGGCAGTCAGCGAGCAATATGCTTGGTTCCAAGTAATTCTAAAGTTCTAATGTGTCTAAGGAGCTGAGTGGGAGGGAGCCACATCAGAGTGGCTATTTTAACTCCATATCTTGAAAGTTTATTTCCTTGTACTTCTGTAAGTTAAATGAAAGCCTCATTTTCCTACCGCCTTGCTCATTCTATCACTGGCCATAACTGAGCGATTGTAAGAGTTGGCACTAACAAAACAAGTGATACATCACTTGTAGCAACCTACATCCTACATTTTGGAAGGGACAATAATCGGAGCTATAAACTGATATGGAAGGTTGTGAAGCCGTAACGAGAAGGCCAGATATTCTATTCCTTCAGTTTTCAACCTTGCTGCACTGTTGCACAAGGCTGCTGCCACTCCTGGGAATGATATTTCTCCCAACCTGGTGAACTCATCTCACGGGAAGTCTACTCAGCTGTCACTTCATCATGCAGCCTTCCTCCGCCACCCTTTCCCCCAGATGGAGTTAGTTACTTTCTCCTCTATGCCCTTGTAGCACTTTTGTTCATGCCTGTGCGGTAGACCCTACCTCGAATCGTAAATAGGAGTTTATCTGTCGGCACCCTTCACTAGGTAATTAAGTTGTCACGGGGAGAGACCTAAGTCTTTTGCATTCTTGTGGCTTCTAGTGTTTAGGGCCAGAAAGTGAATAAGTGAGTGATGTTAGTTATCCATATAGTACATGGATCTGCTACCTCCAATTTTATTACCAAATTCTCCCAGGGCACACTGCTGATCTCGGCCTGATGCTGCCCCTTTGCCCGTGGATGAAGACATCACAGCGTTCCTCCTCTGCCTGTCTCTGGGGGGAAACTGCAAGGAGCAGCCACAGTGGAGAGGCCACCCTGAGTCCCATCGGTGTGATGGATCATTGCTATGAAGTAGGCTGCTATGTGTTTCCTTCCCATTTTGGTGACTTCTCAGCAGACCCCAAAGGCTTACTATTCAACCTGCTGCAGAAGCAGAGCCGGAGCTGATGGGAAGCCAGGATCCACTTCTTGGAGCTCTCTGCCTGTCTTTGACGACGTACTCATTCTGCTGAGATCAACCAACAGCACCACGGAGTAGCTCATCCTGTCCCTTTAAATTAATTTTCCCTGCTGTGTTGAGTCTCTGCCTTCTCAAAAGAGGTGACCAGATGTCTTTGAGTGCTTCTGGCGGGCATGGCACCAGGAGACACTGCCATCTATCCAAGGGTAACTCCAACAGGATGTCAGGCCAAGATGCTGGAGAAGGGTCTCCTACCTGCCCTGAGTTTGGGGACTTTCTCAACACAGTTTGAATTCTTAGACATCTGTCTAGGGCTTAGTAAATCTGCACTTGTTAATTCATCATCAGGCCTTTAAACCACACTAACAAAACCTCTCTAAAATCATCTTGCCATTCGGGGGAGATACGCCAAGTTCATTATTTCAGAACCTGGCCTCATGCTTTCAACAAGTAGATGTAGAGCATACCATGCTGAGCCAGTGTTGAGCCTGGGACTCCCCACCCCCCTCAGAGTAATGCCAATTAATCATGCTCATCCCTGGTAGATCTTTTTTTTCCCTCCCATCCAAGTACTAACCAGGCCCGACCCTGCTTAGCTTCCGAGATCAGACAAGATCAGGTGCGTTCAGGGTGGTCTGGCCGTAGACCCTGGTAGATCTTTATAAAGTCCAATTATCTATCAGCCAAAACAGTAGACTGGTACCTTGACTGCTAATGTGGCTTTAGATTCTTGATTTCGTAATCTTAAAAAGGTGAGAAATTTGTAGCTCACTGGAGGAATTGTTAAGAACACAGTTACTGCTCCTGGGTGCTAGGATTTAGGGCCCTATGGGTAGATGGTAGAGTACAAATTGCACGAAACAGGGCAACAGGATCCCTAACTACTGGGCTGCTGCTACTAACATCTAGCTGCATGGCCTTGGACCAGTCATCTCCCTTCTCTGGGCTCCACACTTGTCTCATAGAAGATGAGGGTTCCTTCCATCTCGAGGAACTCAAGCATGGAGGGATGCAGGAAGCGTCAGGGGATTCTGATTTTCTGCCTGCACAGGAAGGCGCTCTCTCAACAGGCAAGACCCAGGTGGTCTGGCTTTGTTTTGTCCAGATCTGTCCACAAGGACCCATGCTCTTAGGGGGATCATTTTCATGGACTAGGATCCAACAGCGCTTCTGGAATTGTGAACTACAAAGATGCATCAAAGCCTACTTGTTTTTCCCCAAAAAGACATGTCTACTTTTAATTTCATAGCTGAAATTAAATAGCTAATGGTGTATAAATCATGTGGCAAAGCATCCTTTTGTAAAAAAAAAATCTGAATACTGTATACCTCATAGCAAATAAGAGGAATAATGGAAATGCATGGAAAAATACCTACCTCAAATACATTAATACAGTATATATATGCTTCTCCCCAGCATCTGTGGTTTAAAGAAATTATTCCTTCTGAATATCCCCCCAAGTTCAGAGCTATCTTTGCTTCCTTTGCCTGGTCTTTTCTATCTAACCTACTATTGATCTTTGTGTGTTCTTACTGTCTGTGTTTCTAACATCAGTCTTTCTTTTTTGTTTCTCATTCTTTTGTTCAAGCTTTCACCATCTGCCATACAGACACCTACAGTATCTTCTGGTTTACCTGCTCCAGTCTCTTTCCTTTCCAAGCCATGACACGTGCCACCTCCAGATGAATCTCCCTGAAGCTCAGCTCTGATTAGCACCACCCCAGACCCTGCGCTGCTCAGCAGCAGTGTCTGAGACTGTGGGCTATTTCGTCAGCTCTCTGGGGTTAGACCTCGGCTCTGCAGCTCGCTAGCTGCATTCTCGCATAAGTCACAGACCTTCTGCAAGCCTCACTTTCTTCTTTCATAAAGTGGAATTAATCATTGATCCAAAAATAGAGGGTTGTTATAGAGTTTAAATGGGAAAATATGTCATGTAGCAATTGTCCCGAACTGTGAGCTGCTCTTTTTATCATTGGTTTTGATGGCTTTTCAGAAGCAGGCCACGATATTTTCCCCCAAACATGTGTGTCACTAACCCACTTTACATCACCTGTGTGAGTCTGGATTGTTCAATCATCCTTATGATACCCAGATGTTCCTACCTCTGCACTTGAACACATACAGGTCCTTACATCTGGTTCCTTAGTTATCCATGGTTAGATCAGTCATTCATATATTCATATATTCCATATATTATGGAAAATTTCATAAATACATCAAAAATACAGAGACTAGTGAAATGAGCCCTCATGTACCCATCACCCAGCTGCAACAATGACCAGTGCATCACCAATCTCGTTTCAGCTTTACCTCTGAATGGATTATTTTGAAGCAGATCCCAGATATCATACCATTTTGTCTGTAAACATTTCAGTAAGTATCTCTAAAAGATAAAGACTCATTTTAAAAACAACCACAATACCATTATCATATCTAAAAAATAAATAGTCTTTTTTCTTTTGGTCATTTCTTAATATCAAAGATCTAGTCAACGGTTGAGTTTCCCCAATCGGCTCATAAATGTCTGTTTCATAATTGGTTATTCCAATCAGAACCCAAAGTTCACCCGTTGTGTTTGGTTGATGTGTCTATTCAGTTTCTTTTAGCCTAGACATTCCCTCTCCCTTTTTTTTTTCCTTATAATTTTATTTGTTAAAGAAACTGGACCATTTGTCTTGTAGAGCTTTTACTTTTTTTTGCTAATTGCATCCATGGCATGGTTAAACATGCTGTTCTGTGTTCTGTATTGGTAGGTAGGTAGTTAGGTCTACAGGCTTGATCAGTCTTAGGTTTGAAAGTCTGGGTGAGAGTCTTTCATAGGCGATGTCAAGAAATATTTTTAACCACTGAGTCGTGGGCATGGTTTTAGGTGTATGGGAGGGGGCAGTATGAATCACCTCTCCCACTCCAGGCTGCCTATTCCTCCTTTAGGGCCTATCTCATTGATATTTTCTTGAGAATAAATGCTTGCCTGTTATCAGAGCTTTGAAGGTGTGAGTTTTCCTTTCCTTTCTGTGACGGTTAAATTTAGGTATCAACTTGACTGGATTAAAGGATACTCAGATGGGAAAGCATTATTTCTGGATATGTCTGTGAGGGTGTTTCCAGAACAGATTAAGTCTGTGGACTGAGCGAGGAAGACTCAACCTCACCCACTGTGGGCGGACATCATCCAACTGACTGCGGGCCCAGATAGAACAACAAGAAAAGAAGAAAGGCAATTTTTTTTTTTCTGTCCTGGAGCTGGGATGCTATTTTTCTTCTGCTCTTGGACCTCAGAACTCCAGGTTCTCTAGCTTTTTGACTCCAGGACTTGCTCCTATAACTTCCCAAGTTCTCAGGCCTTTAGCCTCAGGACTGAGAGTCACATAATCCACTTTCCTGGGTGTGAGGCCTTTGGACTTGGGATGAGCTATGCTACAAGCTTCCTTGGTTTTCCAGCGTGCAGACGGCCTATTGTGGCACTTCCTAGCCCACTTCTCCATCATGGTGTGAGCTAAGCCCCTCTCATCTCTCTCTCTATATACATATATATACATGTATGTCCTACTGGTTCTCTCTCTATGGAGATCCCAGACTAATATATACCCTCCAGGTGGAAATCAACTTTATAAATGTCTTTTTCACATCACCTGAAGCTGCCTAGCAAAGTTTTAATAACAGACAACAATAACAACCACACTGAAAAGTATAGGTATGTTTTTTTGAGGGCTTAGCCAGTGCCAGGTACTGAGCTAAGTCTTTTTTTTTTTTTTTTTTTTTTTTGAGACAGAGTCTCACTTTATTGCCCAGGCTAGAGTGAGTGCCGTGGCGTCAGCCTAGCTCACAGCAACCTCAAACTCCTGGGCTCAAGCAATCCTGCTGCCTCAGCCTCCCAAGTAGCTGGGACTACAGGCATGTGCCACCATGCCCGGCTAATTTTTTCTCTATATATTAGTTGGCCAATTAATTTCTTTCTATTTATAGTAGAGATGGGGTCTCGCTCTTGCTCAGGCTGGTCTCGAACTCCTGAGCTCAAAGGATCCGCCCACCTCGGCCTCCCAGAGAGCTAGGATTACAGGCGTGAGCCACCGCGCCCGGCCTGAGCTAAGTCTTTAACACGCATTATCTCACATAATTTCACAAGCACATTACGATGAAGGTATTATACTATTCCCATTCTAGAGATGAGGATATTGAGGCACAGAGTTTAAGACCTCACCCAAAGGAACTTTTAATATGTTCCAAATGACTGGGATTGATTTTTAGTGTTGGGTCCTTACCTATCACCGGGATCCAGCCCTATAGATAACCCCACTTCCTTTCCAGTCTCTATGAGAAACCCTTGACTTTTCCTTGTGGACCGGGGCTGCTGAGTTATGTGGGCGTTAACAGAACTTTGCTATTAATGTGCGAGGATGTTGAGAGTGTAAACTTGAGGTTTAAAAAATGCCTTGAGAGCTGCAGCTTCAAAAGGATTGCAGTACAGTAGTTAAGAGAGGAGGCTGTGAGTGCGACTGCTTGGAGTGGAATCCTAACTGCAACCTGCCGGCTGTGTGACCTTGGGCAAGTCACTTAACCTCTCTGTGCCTTAGTTGCCTCATAATAAGGTACGTATAATAAACGAAAGCACTTAGAACAGTGCCTAGCGTGTAGTGAGCACTCAGTGTTACCTGCTACTGCTGCTATTATTATTGTCATCGTCACTAGACGTGTTTAAACAATTACTAGAAAGAAACAAATAGAAAGCTTAAAAATAACATTTTTTATCTTGTGCTGTGGTTAGGCCATTTCTCCCTTTCTTTAACCATTTTCTTTCTTCTTTTCTTTTTTCTTTTTTCTTTTTTCCCTCATAAAGGAATTAGAAGGACAGAGGTCTCTCCCCACTCTCCCCCTCCCCGTTACACACATTTTAATTAAGGTATCTTTTGAGAAGGAATACTTTAATCCAAAGTGATCATTGTGATACTCAAAAGAGACACATTTGGAGGCTACTTGGCGGAGGGGAATTAAAGACAGAGAAGCTGAATAAATAGCAAGCAAAATGTTAATGTTTTGGCTTTGTGGTGTCTGCATCTGAGAGGACTCTTCGCAGGGATTTTTTGGCCGGCTCCAGCTGGGAGCCTCGGGCGGCCGCTTTTGTGCGCGCGGGAGCCCGGGCTGCGCCTCGCCGCGCTGCCCCTAGAGGGCAGTCTCGCCCAGGGAGTGTCCCCCGTGCGCGCAGCTCTGCACCGAGGACAATGCGGCCTCCAGCAGCCGTGCCGCCCGGCGACAGCTGGCCCTGCCCGACGCCCCCTCTTTCTAAATGCAGGTTCGCCCACGCCAGAAGGGGTCGAAGGTTTCTCCAACATTATATGAGACTGACTATAAAAAGCCTCTCTTTTTAATGGTAAGAAGAAGGAAAAAAAAAAAAAAGAAAAGAAAAGAGGAAAATAAATGTCTTAGAAATATTTTCTAATAAACGGGAATTCTTGCTTGTGCTACACTCAGCCTATTGCACCAGGAAGCCGGCAGGTGTGAGGGCTTGAGACGCCCTTTATGCCAAGACACTGGATTTCCCCTTACAAGAAACTGAGGCGGAGGGAAGAAAATCAAACAAACAAACAAACAAACAAACAAAAACCCTTGTTATCACACTCACCTTAACTGAGTTCTTTCCACCACACGTATCTTATTATTTTAAAAAATATTGTGAACGATTGTCAGTTTAAGGGGCTTGCATTGGTAAAAGAAGCAATTAGGGGTTTAGATGACAAACTGGAGTAGCGGGTAAAATTCAGAGGCAGGTCGTCTGCCTTCAAATGCTGGGGTGGGGAGGCAAAGGGTGAGCACTAACTACCTGTGAGGTCCTAGCAGGTTACTGAGCCTCTCTGTGCCTCAGTTTACTTATCTGTAAAATGAGAGTAAACTGAGAAAATTCATTTAAGAGCAAACCCTACAGAATAATCCAATGAGCACTCTGTGAGTGCTGGCTGATCTTAATTATGATGATCAGAAACATTACAAGGGAAGTCCTAGAACTTGGACGGAGGAGTGGGAACGCCCTTTCTTAATTTGGGGAGCCCAACCTTACTCTTTCAGTTGTCCCCTACGTGATTGTCAAAGGGATCTTCATGCTTTAAACATGCTCCCCCTATACAAAGACTCGATGTCCTGTGAAAACTTAAGAAATGTCACTTGGGAATCCGGTGGTGGAATCAGGATTGAGGGGGTAAGGACCAGGGTGGCAAGTGCTGGAGAAGAGCCTGCCTGCCCCAAGAGATGTTTCCAAGGAACGATTCTCAGGATTTAGCAACTCCCGCAAGATTAAATTCCAAAGGAAGAAGAACTTTACTGAGACTTTGGCTGTTTTCCTTCCCGCTCTGGGGTTCAGTTAGGTGTGTATTGTGCACACTCAAATCATCCAATCTCAGCCTCCTAGAGGACAGAGATTCCAACCCACGCTTGGCTTCTAGTGCAGGCGATGCTTATATAATAAAAAATGCTTCCCTTTGGTGCAGATTGCTGGACAAGATGCTCACTGCACTCTCCTCCTTACAAACTATCTTGGGTATCATTTTTTAAAATGCAGACACCCTATATAAGATAAATAGAAAGCTGATCCAACTGCTGACCACTCACTGCCTTTGAGCTTTTTTGCGTTCTTTCCGTTGACTCTGCTACGTTTGTGGCATTCTAAGATTTTGTCATGTGTACCTTCCTCTTGTTAGTACATCATCTGCCCTCTGGAGAGGGGGCTGACGTCTAATCCTCCTTTCACCCAGCAGGTCTTGAGATATTTGAAGACAGCTAGGCTCCTCCAACTCTTCTCTTTTGTTGGTCTCCAACTATTCTTCATAGGGTATGATTTTCAGATTCACTGTTATCCTGGTCACCGTCAGTCCCTGGATCTTCTCTAGTTTGTAGGTATCACTCATCACCTCTCAGATTTTGGTACCCAGAAGTGAAGTCAATACTGTGAATAGGGTCAAATTTTCCCACAGTGCTGGTTTATCGCCTGCTTTTATTTGGAATGCTCTGCTGTCATTAATGCATTCCAGGAATACGTTAGTGCTTCTGATGACAGCATTTTGCTCTTAAATCGTGGAGCAGGTAGCAAAAAAGCGGTCCAACTTCAAAACTCGGAGAAGGTAATGAATGGCTGTTTATGAATAATGTATATACAACTTCTCTTTTGGTTCTACTTGTTCCAGAGACAAAACAAGAAGTTGTACGGCCCTTTAGTACTTTTTGGTAATATTATGTGCTACTTCTACTTCCATAAAGAATTCCCAAACCTCACAGAAATGGGCTGAAAGGGCCACTGAGATCACCTAAAAGACAGAGCATGTCTTTTTCATATCAATGGTCATTGAACCACATGGCTCATCATCCTGTCCTTGATTGGCTGATTGTTTGAATCCAAAACCTGGATTCTATATTTATCTCAACAATACTAACTTGCGAATTTTATAGACTATTAGTCTCTTTGGCCAGACTTCATATATTGCTTGATGTCAGAGTCTCTGTCTCTCTACTCTATTCTAGTGCCTATTGCCATGCCTAACATTTTATAGGTGCTAAACAAATGTGGAATAAAAAAAAAGTGGGCTGTTGAATGTTAATTTTCTTGTTCATCATTGTTCACGATATTATCTATAATACGTAAGTGTTACATGTAAATATGTTAAAGTGTTCTTCTGTGTTTTCATCCCATATCAGTAATATTATGATTAAGGCAGAGCTATCCAGGACCTAACTAGACACAATTCTTCATGAAATTTAATAAAAATAATGATAGTAATCAACACTGACTTGAGCACAGTTGATCAATGAACCATACATTCGCTTTGTTTTCCTAATATCTAGCTTAAAGTTTTAGATCTTGAACACAAGGATTTCAGAAAGTTTTGTTGAATGCTAGGTTAAAATCAAGGTTCATGATAGCCACGGCATTCCTCAAATTCAAATAATATAACCAAGTGTAGAAAATGAGGTCAGTGTATCACAACTTGAATTTTAGTGGTCTTGTTTCCTTAAGCAAATTGCTTAATCTTCATTGTTTCTACTGCCTAGTCAAGAATTGTGGATAAAGGAGTCCTACATTATTGAATTGTTGTGTCAGTAGCACAAGATAATCCTTATAAAGCATTTAACATAATGCCTGACACATAGTGTATGCTTAAAAATGCTAACTACTTTTGTTATTGCTTTTACTGGGCCACCTATCAACCTACTCAGTTGGATTCATATCCAATAAATTGTGCATTCATCCTGTCCAGTCTGTTTTGATTTTTTTGAGTTAGTTTAGCCAGTTTGGTGTCCTTTAGCCAAAAACTGTGGTTGGCTCAATTTTTATCATATCAACCTTTTTTGTTTACTTGTTTGTTTTGTTTCTTTGCCTGGAAGAGACAAAGACCTGAGTGTGTTTCTTGTGAGCAGATGCATGTGTTTGTTTAAGCTGGTGGCACAGGGCTGGGGAGAAAATGAGATAGAATGGCCAACAGAAAACCTTGTAAACACAGGTCAGGCCAATGCAAAGAAAGTTCGTTGCCTAAATCATCTGTGTGTCAGTGATTTGCAAAAACTACATGCAGGGAGTTTTCTTCATTAATCAACAAGGTAGTTTAAGCATCTGAGGTTGTGGTCACTTGCCTCTGTGTGGTTTGATCTTTGAGTTTATCATGTGAATTGTTTTGCTGCTTCAGTTGAGTATGTGTCAATATCCTCATCTGTCACAGGGGATAGTTCCAGGAAATTGTTACCATGCACCGGTTTCAACCATGCCATGTACTAGAGTTTTCTAAATTAGATTTATCATCTTGATAGTATTTAATTATCAAACATTCTTATGAATTAAATATTGTTGTTGTAACTTTCCAGAGAGGTTGAGGAATTTGTCTAAGGTCACACAGCTAGTAAGTGACAAAGTCAGGTGTGTTGCACTCCACCATTCATGTTTTTAATGGTTATGTCATATTAACCTCTTTGTGAAATACTTCTGTCTTTTAGGTGATCTCAATGGCCTCTTCAGCTCATTTCGGTGAGCTTCGGGAATTCTTTATGGAAGTAGGAGTAGCATATATATTGCTAAAAAGAACTAAAGGGCCATATAACTTCTTGTTTTAATCTCTGGAAGAAGTAGAACCAAAAGAGAAGTTGGATATAAATTATTCATAAACAGCCATTAATTACCTTCTTTAAGTTTTGAAGTTGGACTCTTAGTTATTCAATTCAGAATTGACTAATTAATAATTTAATTAATGCAACAAATATTAACGAAGCACTTACCATGTGCCTGTCACTGTCCAAAGTACTGAAGAACTATGCCAGATTCAAAGACTTTCTTTAGAGTTTGTATATTGGTCTAAACTGGGTACTCACTTTTTTTTTAAAGACAAGGTCTTGCTCTGTCACCCAAGTTGGAGTGCAGTGTCAAGATCTTAGCTCACTGCAGCCTTGAACTCCTGGGCTGAAGCGATCCTCCTGCCTTAGCCTCCCGAGTAGCTGGGACTATAGGCATGCACTACCAAACCTGGCTAATTTTTCTATATTTTTTTGTGGAGATGGAAATCTCACTACATTGTCCAGGCTGGTCTCGAACTCCCGGCCTCAAGCATCCTCCTGCCTTGGACTCCCAAAGTACTGGGATTACAGGTGTGAGCCACTGAGCCCAGCTAGTACTCAATTTTCAGAAAATTTTCATTCTAACTATCATTGGGACTTAAGTTGCCACTATATTGGAATATTATTTATTCCTCTAATATAATTTATATTTGTGTACACATACCTCTGAATCCTGGCCCCTCCTCACCTCTTATGACCGCTCAGCCAAAGCCTACACACCCTTCAAGGGCCCAGGGCCCACCTTCTCCTTGAAGCCTTTCCTTACCACAGGGCTACAGAGTCCCTTTCCTCCTGTAACCCCTTACACTTGTCTGTAACACCCTTTTGTACCTTAAGAGCATGATTGTTAGATTCTCATATTTCAGAGGTTCTTAACCTGGGGTGGGCTCAGAATCACCTATGGAGTTTTATCAAAATTCACATGCTTGGCCTTCTCCTCATCAAATATTTTCTGATTCAATATTTCTGGGGCTGGAACTTGAGAATATATTATTTAAAACAGCACCCTGAGTGATTCTGAAACCTAAAACAGGTTAAGAAAGCATAGTCTTATATTGTTGTCATCATTATCACTGACCCTCTACATGGCATTGTATAAGGCAAGCTCTACCCCTTCAACTAGATGTAAGCACCTGAAAACACTGGGATTATAATTCTTTGAGTTTTCCTAATTTCTTAGCACAATCTTGAGTGTAAATACTCAATAGTTACTGAAGGAATGAACAGTTAAGGGGATTGATCCTATAGCCTCTTGCCTCACAATGCACTCAGAAAATTTCATGGGTGAATCATGCAGTCAGATACATAAGTCTGAAACCCTAAAGGCAAACTCCCTGGCCTGGGTCTGTGTGGCTGATCTGAGACGGGTTCACTCAAGTTCTGGCTTTCTTCTCTCTAGACATGACAGAACTGCCCTTTCTCATACCTTTGAAGGTATTTGTGTGGCTGTGTGACTTGTTTTGGTCAAAGACTTGTGAAGTGGAGGTGGTGAGGATCTCTCCCAGGCTGGAGAATTTAATTGCTGGTGCAACACCCTCCAAGCTTCCCTTCTGCTGCCTTGACAACCAGCAATGCCACAGATGTGGATTGGGTCCCCAACCAAGGACACGTGACACAGCTCCTCCAGCTGACCAGTGGGGGACATCTAGCATGAGCAAGAAATATAGCTCTGTGATTATAAACCACAAAATTGGGCCCTTTTTGTAACTGTATCTTGATGTATCCTGACTGACACAGCATGGATTAAATACATACTAAATTATTTGTCATGTGAATTAGATAGGCTTTGCAATTAAAAAAAACATGAGTGTGGAGAGTTGAACTATTTTTTTGGAAGGGACAGTGGAAACAAAGTTCAAAACTGACACCTAGAGTGGAAGGTTAATGAATTAAGGACTTTTGTTTATATAGCCACTAAGGTAATATTTTTGTCATATTTGTGCTGTTTTTTTTTTTTTTTTTATCTTATTAACCCTTTGCACTCGCTTGCTTTTTTCTCATCACCCACTCGACATTATCCACACTCGACATCCGAGTGCAAAGGGTTAAAATAAGTCAATACTCTTCTCACTCAGCTGGTAACATAATAAGGAACTGTTTGTTACAAGGGCTAGACACCATCTTCAGTCCTCTACTGTGGAGGGTTGAGGATGGAATAAATGGTGATCATCCAAGGAGATTTAGTACCTTGGTCATGCCTTGAATTAGTCATTTGGGATAAATTCCACAGAGGTGGCTGGGTGACAGATGTGCCCACTTTTTAGGGTTGTGATACTCACTAGAAAATAGCCTGGCATGGTGGCTCACGCCTATAAGCCCAGTACTTTGGGAGGCAAAGGTGGGTGAATTGCTTGAGCCCAGGAGTTTGAGACCAGCCTGGGCATCATGGCGAGACCAAAAAAAAAAAACTAGCAAGGTGCAGTGGTGTGCACCTATAGTCCCAGCTACTCGGGAAGCTGAGGCAGGAGGATCACTTGAGCCCTGGAATTGGAGCGTGCAGGGAGCTCTGATCACACCACTGTAGCCTGGAGACAGAGCGAGACCCTGTCTCAAAACCAAAACTTACTAAAAAATGTTACTGTTCTGCTTTACGTGCGTGACCACCAGCAGTTTATAACAGATTGTGCGTCTTCAAGCCCGCCCCAACAATGAGCATTATCTTTTTCTAGGTGTTGGGGAGTTCGGTAGGCGAAAACCTATATCTTGTCTTAATTTGTATTTCTTTGGTGGGTAGTGAAGTAGGCCGACGTTCCATGTGCTTTTTGACTCTTTTATTTCTTCTCTTGTGAATTACTCTTCAGATTTTTGGGGAAATCTGTAAGGGGTGGATGTCTCCCTGGAGTAAGGACACAAGGACCTTAGCCACTCTGCTCACCTTGGGGCTTCATGGCTGTCCCCAGCTGCCCCAGCCAGCATCTTGTCATGGGGCAGGGGCTGCTACCTGTGTGGCCACTGACTCCTGGTGTCTCTCTCCTTTTACTCCCTAAGCTCTAGGGTCTGCTGCTGTTTCTGGAATGCCTAGGAGGTTGGAGAGGGTGTGAGAAGAGAGGACACTGTCAGAACCCAGAGACGTTCACTTTTAAGGCTATGCCTCTCCTCCCCCTCCCTTGCCTCCTCCTAGCCATGCTCCCTCCCTTTCCCGGCTTCTCTAGGTCTGAGGGGCAGCCGGACTCCCTCGGCAGCCGCCTCAGCAGCTGAGACTCTGACCCCTGCCTTCCCCGGGGAGCTGCTGGTGGCAGCTTGTCCCACAGCACATGCTACTCTGCAGGGGGCTCCGGCTCACTCCCACCCCTCCTGACCTTGTGGAAGGTCACACCCAGAGAAAGCCGTGGTTCTCCTTCTTCACTGTCCCCACTTTGGCTCAAACTACTTCCTTCCTTTTCTAAATTCCTTTCTGTCGTTCTTCCACCACACTGTCATCTGTGTGACCTTGTATTCTAATCACCTTGCCTCCCTCATTGTCATCTGTGTGACCTTGTATTCTAATCACCTTGCCTCCCAGGGACCCCATCACCTCTAAGGCAGCCTGAGACCCTGACTCAGCCTATAAGGCCCTTGATCATATGACTGATCGCAGGACTGATGAGTTGAGCATCTGCTAAACCTGGAGGGGCAGATGAGGCCAGATTCTGATGGGCCTTGAATGCCGGGCCAAGGAGTTTAGATAGGACTGTGTAGGCAACGGGAAAGCAGTGTGAGTGAGTGGGTTATGGCCAGGGGTGTGGTTTATCATAAGGGGAGGGGAGGGAGGAAGGCCAGGTGACCCACGGCTCCCTATTTCGTTTATGAAGCCAGAGAAGTTCAAGGTCAGTGGTCGTCTTCCTGCCCTGGGGCCCAGTACGGGCTTTGCTAGGTGAGGTACCCGGAGTCCTAGTTCCTGGGGAATCTAAGGGAAAGAGGAAACAAAGAGGCCTTTGGCTATGGTGGATATTAGAATTGAGAGGTTTGTTCAAGGAGAGAAGGTAAAGCTTTCCCCTGTCCCCAAAGAGAGTGTCTAGTTTGGTGGGGACTTCGCTCCCTGCAGGAAGACAATGGAGAGGGTGAGGTTTTGTCCTGGGGCCCAGAGGTGTCATCACCGTGGGGAGCACATTTGAGTACACAGTAGGTGCCGTTTCTGAACTGCCTTCTTACTCAGCCCTGGGAGACTTCATTACCTTTCTCCCGGAAGAGGGACACAGGAAGATGAGGTTGCTCTGCACTTACGGTCTGGAATGCTGGAGGTGTCTCCCTGTTATCATCCTCATCTTGGGAACAAACTTGTGGTCAGAGGGCCTCAGTGGCAAGAGCGATGTGGTGCTTTCACTCCCCAAGGAACATAGAAAAGTCAGCCGGCACCTGCTGCCGAACCGGGGGTGAGGGCCTGGAGTAGTGGGGGTCCGGGGACTCCCCGGAGATGGGCCCGGGCTCCAAGGCGATTGAGCTTGCCTCCAAATCCTGGCTGCCTTTTGCTTTCCCCACGTCCTGGGGAGGGTTCTGGCAAGAATGAGCACATCCAAGTTGGATCATTTGAAGGGGTTTGGTATGGGACTATTTGCAAAGGTAGAGGGTGCTGTAGTGCCCAGGGGCCAGATGGGGTAAGGGGAGGGAGCAAGGACCAGACCTGGAGCCAGAGGAGTTGTGTGGAGATGGCTCTCCCTTATGGAAGCTGGGACTTTAAATTGAGGGGCACGCCCAGGGTGACCCTGCAGCGGTGGGGGGGGGCCTGGGGGCTTCATTCTGTCTTTCTCTGAGCTCTCGCGATGCTCCCTGTTTGCCCAGCCCTACTGGAAACCAGAGGACGAGGGCATCGGTTGAAGTCACCACGCAGGTGAGCCTCCCCGGCAGAGCAGAGGGCAGAGGCGAGAGGGTGGGTTGGGGGCGCAAGTGGAAGGTGCGCAGCACACTCCCGTCCACTGCGCGGGAGGAAATGCTTTTTCTCTCTCCTCCTAGGTTCAGTGGCTGGGGGCCTGTAAATTAAACTGACAAGGACAGATTAACAAGAGAGAAGACAGATTCGATCACGAAAATTGGGAGCTCGTAGAGAAACGTGACTCAAGGAGGTGGTTAGACTTTGGGGCTTATTTTACCATCTTAATAGGGGCATGGGGGGAGAAATGGCCCTTATGGGTAAACAAATGGCTTTGGGAGAGATAAAGGGGCACTTAGGAGAATAGATGGGAGATAGGATAGTTTTGTGATTGCATCTCTCGTGATGAGTCAATTTTCCCTGGTCCTAAGAAACTGCTGGGGAGGGGATTTATGACAGCTGGATTCTTTCCGGAGGCTCTACTTTTAGGCAGATAAGAGATTTCAGGAACTCAAATAAATGACATCTACTCAAAATGATTTTTATGCCCCAGTGACATATTCCAGACCCCTTCACCACTAAAGGCAGCATGGCCCGCTGCGGACTGTAGGGAGACCAACGTTTCCTAATGTGAGAGCCACCAAGTTTGAGGCCCTGGAGAAGCCAGGCTCACGTGGGGCTGTGATGGCGCCCGCAGGCTCCTCTGTGCAGAGATCAACCAGCCTCACCTGGATGTGCGGTCCCCACCTGGCGCAGGCTGCCCTGAGGCGTGGCTACAGGGCACTGAGCCTTTCCACGTAGTCCTCATGGCTAGGGCCATGTGCTGGGAAGTCATCTTCCTACTTATCTTGCAACCTCAGGAACCTGCAGTGCTGCTAGGTCAGGTTCTGGCTGGAGTAGAGGATTCCAGGCCGCAGGTCCAGGTGACCTCCTTTTCCTCATGTCTAGGAACAGGCAGAGCCCTTCTCAGCATTGGAAGAAGATTCTCTAAACAATCATACAAGTTTTTTTGGAGTTCAGGAAGAAAGTGAACTTCTCAGGTGTGCGTGTGTGTTTTCCAGATGGGAGGAAGAGTGGAACAGATAAGGTGATAGAATTTCCATTGTTAGATGCCTCTTGTTTGCCTGTGCACTGCGCATGAAGGAGCTATACTGAGCCACAAATACTGAAAACACTTGAGTGTTTTTCCACGTGTGAAAACCTTACCCTTTGAAAAATCCGAGGCCCACCCCGGGCCACACATGTCGAATCCGAGCTCAGCTGTTAGGCGGCTCCTCACCTGCGCCAACAGCGAAAGCAAAAGCGGTTCGGCACAGACATTGTTTAAAATGGTTGCGTTAAAAATACCATCTCCGCTTCACAGATTTCTGGAACTGTGAGGAGCATCCTCATTTATGTGCTCTGATGAAGGTGAGTCTGGGAGGAATGCACAAGCCAGTTAAAAGTGGTGCTTTAATTGGATTATGCAACAGCTTTTGAATCTTGATGCTTTAAATTTTAAAGAGCCAGCTACCTCCCTAAGCCCCAAAGTCCCTGCGGCCTTGGGCAAGGCTGCAGGGCACTGAAAGGGGGAGTGGCTGGCAGCTCAGTCCCTGGGACTTTGGGAAGATGGGTAACAGAAGTGTGGTGGGGAGGGAAGGAGATCTGTGTAGGGGCAGGTCTTCCCTAAGTGCTCAGGAGGAAAGAAACTCCTGGCACATGGAAGGGGGGAGTGCACAGAGTCCAGAAGATCTGACCCTGAGGATCCATTTCTAGTCAAGGTGACAATCTGGGTTCAGGTTTGCTCCAGAAGCCAGGTGACGTTTGACACTCTCTAATGCAGACCAAGACCCTTGCAGAGCCAACTCCCAGAGAACTTCAGTCAAGGTCAAGTGCTTGGCCTTCCTTTTCAGAATGCATCTGTTTTGTGTCCCAGG
The DNA here is from genome assembly GCA_008750895.1 of Mirza zaza. Classification (NCBI taxonomy): domain Eukaryota; kingdom Metazoa; phylum Chordata; class Mammalia; order Primates; family Cheirogaleidae; genus Mirza; species Mirza zaza. Next base: position 58,592 of record VSMD01078301.1, on the reverse strand, counting down.
GCAAACATTTTCCAGAGGCCCCTCTCACCTCCTGTTCACTGCAACCTTAGCCGCCTACCCAGCCTATCTGTCTGTCTTCCCCTGTGCTCTACGCAGGGTCTGCTTGGCCAGGTTCTGTTCCAGCGGCCCCAGCCTAACGTGCTTGTTCTGGTCTCACAGACCTTCTGAAGGAGGAGATTAGGGCTGTCAACCCTGTTGGATTATTCTCCAGCTGGCCTTTGAGATGCAGTCAGAACTGTCCGTGTTTCTGCAGCTCTTGCTTCCAGAGGTAAGGGTTGGGGTTGAGGTCTAGGAAAGAGGGCAGGGTTAAGAAAGATGGCCAATATTGCAGCCCCATGCAAAGATAACCTCTAATATTTACTCCTGAGAAGTGGAACAGTTGGCAAATCACCTAGAAGTTAGTGGAAAGGATTGTAAAAACAGAAGAAAGAGGAAAATTACTCAACATGTGTTGATTATGAATTTTAATTACTGAGTTATCTGTTCAGTCAACAGGCTGGGAAAGAAATGCGGGCAGGAAGAGCTCTATGAATGTTACAGATGATATAATTCTGTTTTTAGGAAATGCACAATTAGACTGTGTCTACACAACCCAAAGTAAAAGCAGATGTATCCGTCATCAGGCTATTTTGATTAATGGGGAAATTTGGAGCTTAAATTATCTGGTTCCGCCAGCTATGTTGATCAAATGAACTGGATCATTGCCAGATCTCCATTTCTCTCAGTGGGGTGTAGACACGACTTGGGGCAAGGCCATTTCAGGGACAGGATTCATCCTGTGAGGCAGCAGAATCTAAGTGGATGGGAGAGTGCCACAAAGCAAGTGAGAGTGACATCCATCCATTTGACCTATATCACCTATATCGAGTGGTCCCACACTTGGTGTACTTCCAAATCACACAATCAACTCTGTAGGCACCATGTAATCTTTGCTAAGGAACCATACTCTTCATATTCTTCCTGGGATTTGGTTATCCAGTTAGGGAAGAAGTCCTCTTGCTAGTTTGTGTTGAAGGGAGTGAGTAATAAGTAGGCAGAAGTAGACGAGTTGGTAGGCTAGTTGGAGTCTACGCTTTGATACCCAGGGTGGAACTCTTTCTGACTGCCCACTCCACAGAGAGGCCTGTGCTGTGAAGACAGACCACGTCTTCCATCTTATTGGCTAGACTACCGTTCTCTCTTGACATGGCAGAACATATCATCTGCACTCCAAAGTTTTCCCTGAGCCACTCTTGTTTTTTTCCTTTGTCTGAAAAATGTTTGTTTGTTTATATAGAGTCATTTGCAGATTATGGAGTCAGCGTACTCTTGCATACTAGGGCTGTTTTTAGAATATATGTTTCAAGTAACACCATTCTGAGAAAGGGGATGTTTGAGTCATGGAGGATGTTGTTTCACCAAAAAACATCTTCAAAATAAGGCCCTGTTAAAATATGGGCCACTTAAAGTTAACTAATGTGTTAAAGAGTCTCAGATGTCTTTTTTTTATTTCGGCATATTATGGGGGTACAGATTTTAAGGTTTCAATAAATGCCCTTTTATTGAAAAATAAGAGAGGGAAGTTGAAAAGGAATAACTACACTGGAAATCATTAATGATAATGGGTGAATAAGAAGTGGCTACAACAGCCCCAATGTCAGTCAATGGGTGAATGGATGCACAAATGTGGAATGAACATGCAATGGGACATCACGCAGCTTCAGAAAGGAAGTACTGATACATGCCACTGCACAGATGAACCTTGGAAATGTACTATGTGAAAGAAAACAGACACAGGAGGTTACATACTGTATAATTCCATTAATATGAAATATAGGGAATACGTAAATCCATAAAGACAGGAAGCATATTTGTGTTTGCTAAGGGCTGGGAAGAGAAGAAATGGGAAGTGAATGCTTAATGGGTATTGAGTTTTTTGGGGGGGTGATGAAAATGTTTTGGAATTAGGTAGAGGTAGTGGTTGCACAACATTGTAAATGTTCTCAATGCCACTGACTAGTACACTTTAAAGTGATTAATTTTATGTTATGTAAGTTTCATCTAAAAGAAAAACATGGCAAGAAAGCAAAGATATCTCAGTCGAGCTTCTCCTATACTCCTAATGAAGAGGTACAGAGCTTGGGACCATTTTGGAGATGCTTCCTGTAACCAAACAAGGTCAGTGCTCTAAAGGAGCTTAGAGATCATCTCCTCCTATCCTCTCATTTTGTGATGAGTTGTGATTAGGGAGAGAGGTCCAAGTTGGTATCCAAATTGCTTGATTCTTTGATCAGAGCTTAATCCAGGAAATCACACTCTGTCTTGAGAATAGGTGATGCAGTATGCCGAGATACCCACCCAAAACGTGCAGAACATTTTTAATAATTTCTTTTCTGCTATGCTTTGGGCCAATGTGCCAATAGTTGTAATAATAATAATAATTATTATTATAGCAATCATAATAAAAAAGATAAATATTTGAGGTGATACATATGCTAATTGGCTGAACTGAGCCATTCCACGATCTGTATGTATTTCAAAACATCATAAATATGCATAATTTTTGTCAATTCAAAAAATAAATTTTACAACTGTAGTAAACTGATAATAGGTTTATCGTGCTCTTATTAGATGCTAGGTAGTAAAAGAAACACGTTCTGTGCAATGCCTCATTTAATTTTCCCCCAAACCCTATGAGGCCAATAAGGCAATTCATTGAGGTTAAATAAATTTGCTCCAGAGGTTAGTAGAGTTGAGGTTGAAACTATCTATTACCAGGGCTACAGTGCTCTTAACTAACACATCCAATATCTGGTTTCCAAACCTTTGGATTTCACGAACTAATAAAATTTCCACAAACCAACATAAGGTAGCCATATTTTTATTTTGCCAAGTATAAACATTGAGCAACAAACAAATAAGAAAAGAAACAAATCCTACTCTTTCCTACCATCATTATGTAATCAAATAAAACAGATTTTCACAACAAAACATGGAAGGACCTAACCTCAGTACAGAGAACAATCTTGTGAAGTGGATGTGAAGTGGCAGCAAAATGACTAGAGAATTTTTCATTCAGGCAGATATCATAGTGGATGCTCAGCACTGGGCTTTGCCAATGGCTGGACACTCAGCAATGCAGGTAAGTAGCCCCATCAGCATTGGGCTTAGAAAGTCCACCTTGTTGCACTCAAGTGTAGCCTCCATTTCTGCCACCATGACTACTTTGCACATGGGACCACTGAACAAGCATTGGGGTGGCTAGAGGAAGAAGCTCAGGGACCTCCACGAGACAGGCCACCTTGTTTACCAGATTATTGAGGCCCTCTTCCTCAGTGGATGCTGTACGGGAGAAGTTTATGTGGGCCACAAGCATCTTCACACTCTTCCCATTCATAGAAGTTACTCAGCACCCCTCCTGCAGACCTCCTTGTCGCCATTTTTCCAATCTTGTTCTTCCCAGACACTTGACCTACTGGCCAACCCTTTAGGCATTGATTGTGAATCAGTATAGATTTATATTATTAATATAATATATGAGGCCATCTCTCCTTGCTTATAAAGTGGTGCTTACGTAGTCATTTCTGGCTGGTGTCTGCAGACTGCAAAACACATCAGTAGACCAGTGCATGCTTTCTCTTCCTCTGCTAATTAGTAAGAAAACCTCTCCAAGATGTCATGGTTTGGGCTGAGAAGGAGGCGATGAAGTAGGAGCAGCAGGTACTGTGGGCATTACTGGGGCTGGCCAGAGACTCCATTCAGCATCTCTGTCCATCATAGACACTTCCAGGCCAGTCCAGCTGGATATGACTGGTCAGAGGGCCCAAGTGGCTAAGTAGTTTGAATGGGAGTTGAGCTCTGCTGCAGAGCCTGTTTGGATCAAAACTGGCAGCCTCACAGGTGACCTAGAACTTGGATCAGAGAAGCACATTTATGTTGTTCCTAGAATCCAAAGAGGTCCACCAAATCTTATGCCTCTTTGCAGAAACTTGGTCAAGGTAAAATATATGTGTCTTGCACTTTAGAAGAGCCAACCTGCCATGCCACCAGACTCCCGACACCCGGAGTCCTTGCTATGCCCTGTTTCCAGTTCCAACTACCAGGATATCCATGACACACTGGGCCAGTGTGATACTCTGCGCATCTCAGGGCAGTCAAGACCCCCCTGGGCTGTACTATGACAGAGGGCAAGAGAGTGGACAGAAGCCTTAGAAACTACACAGTCGTCCTTCCACATGAAGCCAACCTGTCTCTCCCTGTCTTTTCTGATCCCTTCCCTGACTTTTGGGGTAATTCTGTGTGATGACTAAGCACTGCCATCTGGTTTCTACCACCCCGAGAGCCCATTATTTCCACTGAAATCTGGAAGTTCAATGCCAGCTCCCACCACTATTTCCTGCACAACCTCACCACCTCAGGGACTTGCAAGGGTGCCGCTGCTTCCCTTGCCAATGCATTGCCAAGCGCCTCAGCAAAACATCATCTAGGTCTTCTTGGGGGCATAGTTCGGGGATGATGATAATTCGAGTGTTCGTGATGGCTGTGTTTCCTGGCAAGGAGTTTGCTTGTGCTTTCATGAGCTATGTGGGCGACTCCATCCCAGAATCCCATTTCGAGAGTCTGTTTTCTATAACTATTCTGTATTAGTCAAGGTCCTGGCAAGAAGCAGATGGCGCAGTAAAAAAATGGGATAAAATTGAAGAGTTTAATGAGGGAAGCTACTGTCACCTTTAGGCCTGAATGGGCAGGAGGAGGGAACTGTCACCAGCCCCTGGAAAGAGCGGTGCTGCAGGAGGATGTCTGGCAGGAATGTGGCCTGACTTAGGGAAATGCAGCTGCTTTCAAAACCCTATTCTGGCAGGAAAGGGTGAGGTGGCTCGCTCTTCTCCCATGCTGGAGTCAAGGTACTGGGGCTTCCCTTTGGCTAAGCCCAACTGGAAGCCGGAAAGCAAGTGCTCCTGGTGCGTGTCCGCAGGCGTGAGCCTCCTGGTCCCTGCACGCAGCATGGAGAAGGGTGGAGAGTGGATTTGGAAGGGCGGATGCTGAGGACCCAGCACTCGGGCTAAGGATTTGTTTCTGCATCTGGAGTCACTGGGAAGTCATAGCAATTTTTTCCGTAGAGACATAATTATTTTTGGGCTACCAGTGACATGTGAATTGAAATTTAAGTAATTTAGAGAAGGGAGATCTGCCAGGAGACCCACAGTCTGAGTGTTCATAATCAGAGTTTGCAGTGGGGGTGGAGAGGCTGGGGAAAATGCTTGGAAAAACATATTTGGTGGATACATGTATACAGCAGTCCCTTTTTATCCTAGGGGGATATGTTCCAAGACCCTGAGTAGATGCCTGAAACCATGGGTAGTACCAAACCCTGTATATGCTATATTTTTTCCTATATATATATATACCTATAATAAAGTTTAATTTATAAGTTAGGCACAGTAAGAGATTAATTACAATAACTAATAATAGAACAATTATAACAACATGCTAGCATCACTATTCTTGCCCTTTGGGACCTTGTTTTATTAAGTAAAACAAGGGCTATTTGTGTGTTTTTTTTGTTTTGTTTTTTGGTTATTTTTTTTTTTTTTTTTTTTTTGAGACAGAGTCTCTGTTGCCCAGGCTAGAGTGAGTGCTGTGGCATCAGCCTAGCTCACAGCAACTTCAAACTCCTGGACTCAAGCAATCCTACTGCCTCAGCCTCCCGAGTAGCTGGGACTACAGGCATGCGTCACCATGCCTGGCTAAATTTTTTTTTATTTTAGTTGCCTGGCTACTTTCTTTCTATTTTTAGTAGAGCCAGGGTCTCACTCTTGCTGAGGCTGATCTCAAACTCCTGACCTCAAGCGATCCTCCTGCCTCAGCCTCCCTTAGTGCTAGGATTAGAGGCGTGAGCTACCATGCCCGGCCAACAAGGGTTATTTGAACACAAGCACTGTGATACCACGACGGTTGTCTGATTACCCAGTTAGCTACTAAGTGATGAACATATGGGCAGCGTGTGCAGTGTGGACCCTCTGGACAAATGGAGGATTCGTGTCCTGGGCAGGCCAGAGTGAGACGTGCAATTTCATCACACTACTCAGAATGGCAAGCAATTTAAAACGTATGAATTGTTTATTTCTGGAATTTTCCATTTAATATTTTCAGACCATGGTTGGCCACGGATAATCGAAACCTCAGAAAGTGAAACCGTGGATAAGGGGGGACTAACGTACATGTCTTTTATGTCACTAAGGGGATAGAGAGCTGCTCTGTGGCTGTGACGGCCAGAGCGCTGTCTGATGCTGCATTAGGGAGCCCGACCAGGAGGCTGTGAGGACCGCAGGCTGCAGCAGATTGTTCAGAGTTGTGCTTTTGAAGTTAGAAAGCCAAATAGATGTGAACAGCGTTTGGTCTTCCTCATTTCCATGCACATGGAGATTGCACATTAATATCAAAGGAAGTCAGTTGTGTATGTTAAGAGAAATAATTTTCTTTGGAGCCCCTGTTTGTCAAACCCCATCAGGGTTTTCTTCTTCTTGCCCATGCAAATGACAGAATCTACTTTAAAAGCTTTCACGGGAAGTGATGACATTTGATGCCAGGAGTGGTAGCGATAATAGCAATAACTAATATTTATTGAGTACTTACAGCGATCCGGGAGGTGTGCTTTGCATTATCCCTTATTAATCACCACTACCAACCTTACAAAATGGTATTCTTTATGTTACAGACGAGGAAACAGAGGCTTAGGGAAGTTAAGCCCAATCTTACACAGGAAGAGACAAAGTTGGGTCTCTAAGGCACTGCTGGCCAGCTGTAAAGCCCACACTCTTACCCTTCATTTTCTGTTGGATCTCAGTGGTAAGTAATTTCAGGAGAAAAGTTACCCTGATGATTGCTGCCTACTGCCTGCGCACAAGTGCGTGTGTATTTGTGTGTCTGTGTGTATTCAATGAATTTGAAATTGCCTGTATCCATTGTAGCCATCAAATTCAGATTCTTAATCCTATTTATAATTAATTGTCTATTGGATGAGAAATTGATCAGGCTTTGGGTTAGTTGTTTGGGTCATAGATAACAATATATAAAATAATCCTAGCTTGTATCCAGGGTGAAAACATCAGCTTAGAATATTGCCAGACACAGTAAATGCGCCATTGAGGTTACCTCTTATTATTAATACCCACTCCCCCCATTAAAAGTGTAAACTCCAGTAATATTTGCTTCAGAACTCATATTTCATGGAGATTTTAAATGTTACCAGTAACGTTTACATGTTCTTGCCCGCCTGCCACGATCCCATCCCCCTACGTGTCTGTGCCTAAAAGGTGAGCACTGTAATGAATTCAGTGGGTGTATGTAGCTGATGATGTTTCTGTAGCATTAGTAGTGATTTACGCATCCATAAACAGTTTTCTAAAAAACTTACCTAAATGCTATTATATTATACATATTGGCCTGGAAACATTGTCATTTACCAAAATGTCATGTCTTCAGTCACTCTGTGAAGCACACACATCTAGTCAAAATCCTAGTTTACCTGATGCATAGTACCTACCACCTGGGGACGAACTTCATTTTGTTAATTTCTTATTACAACCATCCTGTGAAAATTCTGGTGCTTCTCTCTACTCACTGAGAATTTCCATAAGATATATGCACAAAAGATAGCTGTTTGGTAAAATTCATGGGTGTCTACTCTTACTATTAGTTGTCTGCATTTGTTTTTCTAATTAAAAAATCAGATATGGTCACAATCTGAAATGACTAGAATCAGGAATATCCAGTAATCTTTCTAGTAATAGTAATAGTCATTTTGTGATAGCATGCATGAATTCCCATCTTTTATAGGTAATAATATAGTCATATCTTGTTTCTAAGTACTGAAAAATTAATAACTCCTCATATAAAACCCCACAGTCTACAATATTCATGCTTAAAGACCCCTATAAACCACTGGATCCTTCCACTAATCCACAGATGAACTCACCAAGTCCAAAGACTAACGCAGATGTGAGAAGAAAAACACCCATTTGGCTTTGATGGAAGGAACAGATCCTTAGGACAGCAGTCAGGAGTCTGAGATCTGTGTCTCCTGCAACTTTAGCACTTAATAAATATTCTATCATGGTATAAGAAACAAAAACAAAAACGTAGCTGATGTTTACGGAACACTTACTGTGGTCCAGGCACTGTGTTAAGTGCTTTATATTTATTATCTTGTTTTATGCTCCCAATAACTCTAGGAGGGAAATACTAAAAAGGTTTTTCAGAGATTTAGCAATAATAAAGAAGGGGACATTTCTCTCATATTGAAAAGCTATATTAACACTTGTTTTAATATTTTCAAATACAGTGGTTCTTTGGTAGCGGAATTTTCCCAGGACCATTCAATTTCCTGCTTATACTTTTAGGCTCACTTATTCATTCAAAAAAACACTTTCTGACCAGCTAGTATTTGTAAAGTTCTGTTCCTGGTAATGGGACCCACCTGCAGACATGGTCAGGCCCTCCTTTCGAGATGCCCACTTCTTAGCAGGAGGAGAACTGAGGTGCAACCACATTCCACATTTTAGTCATGGTAAAAAGTAGATAAAAGGATGGGACTATTTTTATTAGAAGCAAATTATCTTTCTTTGAGAAGAAAATACTGTCATTTACCAATGTGTATTGTACCATTTATGTATTGCATGAAAAGTGTATACAATTCCTTAAATAAGTCATTTGGGAGCAGCAAATCCCATTTAGTCACCCCCAGAGAGCACAGACAATTGGGATACACTATGAAAATATTTCTCATGTTTTTCTCCTTTATGAAGAGAGAAAGAGGAAGAAATTATTTCTTATGCATCAGTGAAAATCTCTTTTATATGTTAGATTAATATATTTTAGTAATCAACCAGCATCATAGTGGTGCAATGCATCATATTGATTATAAAATATCAGTCCCTAGGAAGAGTTTAGCCATAACATTTGCTAGATCTGTAGTGTACATTTGACACCATTTATGCAAACCAGAGCTTCCATACCTCACCGAACTTATCCAGGGAGAAGAAATCACATTTCGGCAGAGAACAGGTTTTCCATCTGATTTGTGCCCAGAACATGTAAAAAACATAGCAGATTGCATGCTGCATTGACTAAAGAACATACATATGCATTTAAATCACTTATGTTTTACTTTTTTATGATGCATCGGTGAATTGTATTCCTTTCGCATTTGTAATTAGAAGGCAGAACAGATGTGATGGCTTCATTTAAAGGGATATGTCCATTAAAATAACCTATACTACCAAGTAATTGTTTTCTTTAACAAGGGAGTCTGTCCATTGTCATGCTGTTTTTGAGCCATTTAAATAGACTATGAAGAAGAAACGGTGTGACTTGAAGCAATGTTGATTGATTATGGAAGTCAGAAATTTTTGTGATTGGAGTTTATATATATTTATTGTTTTTGTTGTTCTTTTTTTTTGGAGGTGGGACATCATCAAAGAGACATTCATTCTTTAAATATCACTATTTTCCCTCAAATTGAGACAAATAAATCAAACCTATATGTATTTCAAAGGAGACCAAACTTCTTTTCTAATTTTACCAAGATGTAGTAGAGTAAAATGAAATATTCAACTGTCACCCACTTGATGATCAAATATACAGTCAATATTAGCACTGGCTCTTTGTTTGAACCTATATAAAATGTGGATTTCCATTTCAATTGATGACAGCTTTTTGAGATCTGCAGTTATGCTTGATTGGGACAGGCTGTGACAGCCAATGCAGTAGCTGGCAGACAATTCTTTAATATATGAACTCAACTGACCCAATTATCCATCCCCCTCCCCCAGTGCAAATTGCATCTCCAGTAACCTTTTCACCATTTTCTTCTTGCCATGTCAATGTACTCCACATAGACAAAATTTAACTAAAATTACTCTTTGTAGAACAGATGCATATTCATCCCTTTACTGCTATAATTAAACACCTCTTTGAGTCACCAGTGCTTGTAGACACATCCCCATGTTCAAAGTTGCTGGTTTTTGTTTGTTTGTTTTGTTTTAAAGGAAAATTTAATGCCATGGTCTTTATGCACACGGCTTGGAAAGACAGCATGGTTTCATACAAATTCCATTTTAGACAAATTATTGCCCCAAATAACAATTCTTTGTTGATATAAAAATATTCGGAAAGACTTTATATGGGGAGAAATATTGGGATGGAGCATTTTATGATGATTATGATGTTGAGTTTAATAATTTATGTTTTTGTTTAGAAAAAATTTGCAGTAAGCACCACGGTACCAATGTTATGGCCCGATGAGGCAAGAGGAGGGAAAATTCTTTCAAAGTCCTTTAACCATATCCCTAAAATGGTTGGCATGGTTTTGCAATTGGGCACTAGCAAATGTATTTTGGGGCTTGCTTCTTTTGGCTTGACGGTTTGCATGTATTGAAATATAGAACGGCTAGCTTTCTGTTTTTGCTGTAGAGGTTTATCTTCATTTCATGTTTTCCTCATTTTACTAGTCGTGGCTCTAAATTTCTGTTCTGTAATAAACTTATTGAATATATGCTGTTAGATTCAACATCATAATCTTTTGATAGTGTATATTCAGTAAGTTCCAATAAGTAGCTCTTCAAATCTTATTTGGGAAGAGATATACAGACACACTCAGGCCAATGATTATGAATTGATTTGGCCAAACAAATAAAACCTTTAATTATTCCTAGCCATCGATTTTCCATTTGTAGAAGACAAATGATGATACGTTTTCCTCAACTGCATTATAAGGTCTGGGTTTCCTGTAAATCAATATTTTGTGTATACTTTAAAGGTTTACTTAAATACCAGTGAAGTAATTGTTGACAAATGATTGATAAATATTAGCATTTAAAGGTATTGCAATAGGAATAACAAACTCAGTTTAGTAGATTGATATTCTGTTGGTTAATTAATTGTTTCTGGATATCATATAAACAGACAGACAGGAAGTACAGGCATTCCTTGAAGACACTGAGGGTTCAATTCCAGACCACTGCAATAGAGTGAGTATCACAATAAAGGGAGCCACACATATTTTTGTGGTTTTCCAGTGCACATAAAAGTTATGTTTATACTATACTGTAGTTCATTAAGTGTACACTAGAATTATATCTAAAAGAACAATATACATACCTTAATTTAAAAATAATTTATTGATAAAAAATGCTAGCAATCATCTGAGCCTTCAGTGAGTCATAATCATTTTGCTGGTGGAGGGTCTTGCGTCATCGTTGATGGCTGCTGACGGATCAGGGTGATGGTTGCTGAAGGCTGGGGTGGCCGTGGCAATTTCTCAAATAAGACCACAATGAAGTCTGCCTCACCGATTGACTCTTCCTTTCATAAAAGATTTATCTGTAGCATGAAATGCTGTTTGATAGCATTTTACCCACAGTAGACCTTCTTTCAGAATTGGAGTTAATTCTCTCAAACCCTGTCACAGCTTTATCAACTAAGTAAGTGTATGTAATATTCTAAATTCTTTGTTATTTCAACAATGTTCACAGCATCTTCACCAGGTGTAGCTTCCATCTCAAGAAACCACTTTCTTTGCTCGTCTGTAAGAAGCAGCTCCTCACCCCTTCAAGTTTTCTCATGAGATCATAGCAATTCAGTCACATCTTCCGGCTCTACTTCCAGTTTTGGTTCTCTTGAGATTTCCACCACATCTGCGATGACTTCCTCCACAGAAGTCTTAAACCCCTCAAAGTCATCCATGAGGGTTGGAATCGACTTCTCCCAAACTCCTGTTCATGTTGATACTTTGACCTCTTCCTTTTAATCATGAATGTTCTTCATGGCATCTAGAATGGTGAATCTTTTCCAGGTTTTCCATTTACTTTGCCCAGGTACATGAGAGGAACCACTATCTATGACAGCTCTTGCCTTATGAAACATTATTTCTTAAGTAACAAAACTTGAAAGTTGAAATGACTCCTAGATCCATGGACTGCAGAATGGATGTTGTGTCAGCAGGCATGAAAATAACTTTAATCTCCTTGTACATCTCCATCAGAGCTCTTGGGCAGGGGTCCTCAAACTTTTTAAACAGGGGGCCAGTTCACTGTCCCTCCGACAGTTGGAGGGTGCGCACTGTGGGCCCAGGACAAGTCGGCTGCTAAGCAGGACAGGCAGCTGTGACAAAAACACCCGGTGGGCTGGATAAATGTCCTAGGTGGGCAGCATGTGGCACGCAGGCCATAGTTTGAGGATTCCTGCTCTTGGGTAACCAGGTGCATTGTCAATGAGCAGTAATATTTTGAAAGGAATTTTTTTTTGAGCAGCTGGTCTCAATGATAGGCTTAAAATATTCAATAAACCATGCTGGAAACAGATGTACTGTCTCAGAGGCTTTATTGTACAATTTATAGAGCACAGGCAGAGTTGATTTGGCATAATTCTTAAGGGCCATAGGATTTTTGGAATGGTCAATGAGCACTGGCTTTAACTTAAAGTCACCAGCTGCATTAGCCCTTAATAAGTCTATGAAGCTTTGAAGCCAGGCAGTGACTTCTCTGTAGCTATGAAAGTCCAAGGTGGCATCTTCTTCTGTTAGAAAGCTCTTTTATCTACATTGAAAATCTGTTGTTTAGTGTAGCCACCTTCATCAATGATATTAGCTAGGTGTTTTAGATAACTTGCTGCAGCTTCTCCATCAGCACTTGCTGTTGCACTTTGGGCTTTTATCTTAAGGAAATGGCTTCTTTTCTTGAACTTCATGAACCAACTTCCAACTTAGCAGTTTTTCCAACTGCTAGCTTCCAACTCTTCTTCTGCAGCTTCCTCACCTATCTCTGCCTTCCCAGAATTGAAGAGAGAACCTTGCTCTGGATTGGGCTTTGGCTTAAAGAAATATTGTGGCTGGTTAGATGACTAAAACTCTCTCCATATTAACAATAAGGCTGTTTCACTTTCTTATCATGTGTGTGTTCACTGGAGTAGCACTTTTAATTTCCTTCAAGAACTTTTCCTTTGCATTCACAACTTTGCTAACTGTCTGGCATAAGAGGCCCAGCTTTTGGCCTATTTTGCTTTGGACATGCCTTTCTCACTTAGCTTAATCATTTCTAGCTTTTGATTTAAAGTGATAGGCATCTAATTCTTCCTTTCACTTGAACACTTAGAGGACATTTTAAGGTTATTAATTGGCTTAATTTCGATATTGTTGTGTCTCACGGAATAGAGAGGCCTGAGGAGAGGGAAAGAGATGGGGAACAGCCAGTTGGTTGGTAGAACTGTCAGAACACACACAATATTTATTGATTGGGTTTGCCATTTTATATGGGTGCAGTTCAATTGCAATAGTAACATCAAAAATTACTGATCACAGATCACCATAATCGATATAATAATGAAAAAGTTTGAAATATTGCGAGAATTAACAAAATATGACACAAGAGACACATAAAATGGTACCGATAAACTTGCTTGATGTAGGGTTATGACAGACCTTCAATTTGTGAAAAATGCAATATCTCTGCACTACAAAGAAGTGAAGTACAATAAAACAAGGTATGCCTATATGTTAGAAAGCCTCTTTGTGGAATGGTTTTCAGTATGATAGAAATTCATTTATTTTGCATATAATTCTATCTGAAATTTTGGCCTTTAAGGATTACTTATGGGGCTTTGATATAATTGTTTATTTAGACAACTTTCTAACACAAGTTTAACATTCATTAGAAAGTAAAATAGATATTCTCATTATGATCTTCAAAATAAAAAGTTGAACTATCCTGGATTTGTAAGTTAATCTTAAACTAATTGATATTAAGTATAAATCCCTTTATTCTTCAATAGCCAAACATGCACAGGAAACTCAATGCCCCATAAAGCTTGCAACTGTTCATAAATCCACTTATATAAAATAGCATCATTTCAAGCTCAGGGGTTTTGGAAATGAGAAGTAAGTGTTTAAAGACAAGTTCTCCCATCAATAAGGAAGCTATCTTTTCAGGCCATCTTTCTGTGAACATTGCCTTCTGTGCAGTCACAACTGTGAGCTCCTGGCAGCCATTCATGTAGCATGGGACAGATTCTGCCCACCATAGATCAAATGGGCACTGGGTGGTCATCGCACATAGTCGTAAGTGAGGGTATCTAAACACACATACCCTAGGGCAGTCTTGTGCAGAGAGAAGTGACCATTGCAATCAGTGCACCAGAGAGAGTAGTTTTATAAACATTGGTGGGATGGAATATAAAAAGCCAATGTTTAGTAATGCAACCTCCGACGAGCTCTTTGATTTGAATTCTACCTCTTGGGAGAAAGAGGTGAGATTGCATCACTTCTGGCACCAACACTCTGTGAAGCTGTGTTTGAATATGTTTTCCTTTAAACTTTATGAAAACACATTTATTATCCCTAAGGGAAATTTCAAGGTGAGCAATAGCTTGTGGACACTAAGTTCTTTGATTTTTTTATACTTTTATTTCTATTTACTATAGCTAAGGAAACATTGAGATTCCCGTTTCCTGTTCCAATAATGCAAGTAAAAATAGATCTACTTTATCGTATAAATGGGGGCATCCTTTCATTTGCTCTATGACAAATTTTAATCATTCAGTGGGTACACTTGGAGGGGATTTTCTTTAAGATTCTGTACAGTGGCCAAATAGAGGTTTTCTGACAAGTATAAGCTTTCCTCCTACCTCTCTGAAGAATGCACCAGTTACTTCTCTTTTGACTCGTGTTCCCTAAATGCCCCCTAAGTCTTTTGCCCAAAATTATCTTCTGTCTCACTATTACTTCTCTTGGCAACTTAATCTTCTCTCATGGCTTCAGTGATGATCCAAAATCTGTATCTCCATCCTTACTTCTAAGACTTGGAATGCCCCAAGTAGATAAAAACACACTGTAGAAAAATCTAACGCCAATATATTACATATTTCCAAAGATTATAAGATCATGTATGTTATTATATATCTTCTATCCTGATCTACATAGCTACAGTTCTGGATTTCCAACAACATTTAAAATTGTCGTCCTTGATATAACTAAAACTGTACTGATTGTCTCCTTCCTAGTCCTGTTTTTCATGCTCTTCTTGTTTCTAGAACTAATTCCATCATCCCAACCTCCCATACCACAAAATCAGAACCTTCCAGTTGTCTCCCAGTTCTTCTTTTTCCTTCTGCCAGGTCATACAGGGTCATCTGCCAGGTCCACTGATTTTACCTCTTCTGTGTCTGTCTTTTCTGAATCTTCCTCTTTATCCTCTACTCTGCTGTGTTGGGTTACCAGGTATTCTTTTCCAACTCAAATTGCTTCCTCCTTCCAACGGATCATCGCGTAACTTTCAGACTAACCTTTTTTCAAGCACATCTCAGATTTGGTTATAGTACACCCCAAAATATTTCAGTGGCTTTCCATTCAGCCTAAAATCCAAACATGTTATCTTGGCCTTGACCTACATTTTTGGTATTTTCTCCCATTCAGCCAAGTTAAAGTGCCTTTCTGCAGCCATGTGCTTGCTATGCTCTTCTCACTGTGAAAAGCTCTCAGCTTTCCAGCTCCACGTGGCCAACTTCTATTTCAGAAGCCACCTTCTAGGTAATACTTTCCCCAACCACCCTGGCTGGAAGAACATTTTCAGTTCTCTGAATCAATGTGACAAGACCTTTTGTATTAGTTTGCTATCCCTTCCGTAACAAAGTACCAAAGACTTGGTGGCTTAACAACAGATACTTATTTTTTTCACAATTCTGGAAGCTTAGAAGTCCAAGATCAAGGTATTGGCAGCATTAATTTCTTCTGAGGCCTCTCTCTTTGGCTTTTGGATGGCTGCCTTCTCCCTGTGTCTTCACAAGGTCTCCCATTTGTATGTGTCTGTGTCCTAATCTCCTCTTCTTATAAAGACACTGGAATATTGGGCCTACATTAATGACCTTAGTTAAACTCAATGACCTCTTTAAAGGCATGTGGACAATAAGAATTCAGGCAAGTGGATTTGGAGAGGAGCCTGAATTGTTGCAAAGATATACCTACTAAGAAATATGAAGACTTTTAGCCAGGATTTTGTACACTGTTAGCACTGATTATACTAACTGGTAACAGCTGACTGCTCAGTATTCTACTAATGAGGTAGAAGGAGCTCCCTAAAGTAGGCTATTCCGTTAATAAATTAAAAACCCAGTAATAATAAGTCACATTTCCTGAGCCCAGCTTATGTGCCAGGCACTGTTTTAAACACTTTACAATTATTAATTCATTTAACCATCACAGCAACTTTGTAAGGTAGAAACTATTATTATCCCAATTTGGGGACATGACAAAACTGAGGTACAGAGAGCTGAAGTAATGTGCCCAAGATCACACCAAATGCCAGCAAGCGGCAGAGCCAGACTTTGAACCCGTGTAACCTGTCATCCGACTCCAGTCTCTGTTTCTACTGCTTTCTCAGTCATCTGACAATATATTGTTATATTCTTTAAGCATTAAAAAAATGGTTCAAATGTTTTTGACAAAATCGGGCAACATTAACTCATAAGGTTAACTCGGCAATAAAGTTCTAGGTCCTTTATAGAACTTCAGAAATATGGACATAGCATAATTATTTTTAAGTTAAATTCATTGGCATAGGCAGGTAAATTAAAAAGTTCAGGGTGAGCAAAGTGGATTCTTTATGGAAAATAGAGATCAATGACTAAAAAATGACATGGACATTTAAAGATGGCCTAGCGTAGTAACCTTTTAAAATCCACACATATGGATCTTTTGAGATATTAATCTACTTTTGCCCCTGGGAAATTTTAATAAAAAATACTATAGAATTAAGAGATACAAATTTTGGCATAATGGCTCTTCTGATTTTTACATGATGCCTCTATTAGGGTAACTGGCCAATTTTAAGTAGCTTAAGTACCTGCATGAGAGAGAGAGAGAGAGAGAGAGATTTTAGGTTCCTGTCACTGAGAAGTTCCAGATCACTTTGGGTGTACATTAACTTTCTGACTTTGTTTCCCTCTTTGTCTCTCTTCCCCTGTTTTCCACTCTGTTGGTTTCATCAGGAAAAGATCTCACTTACCACAGCAGCAAAGATGCCCCCAGGAGCTCCACGGATACTTATTCTCTCCGTTTTAGGAGGAGAATGAACCTCTTTCTGCTGACCCACTATCCAGCCCCTTCTTCAGGTCCCCTGGCAGCCCCGCCCCTGATAACATCCCCTCAGGCAAGTGGGAGGACATGAAGATCTAGAGAAAAAGAGGTTTAAGTAAGGCAAAATAGGAACAAACATCCCTGCAACTGCTGAGCTATTTATAAACAAAAGCCATTTAACCTTCATCTTGGGATAATTCACTGTCTTTTTTTTTTTTTTTTAATTCAAAATACACTGAAATAGAAAGGATAGTCCTTTTAAAAGATATGAAGTCCATAAGATAGTAAAAATTAATACATTAAAATAGAGGGAAGCCCAGGTAACACATTGTAAGTAAAGTAGATGCTACTATATAATAAAAATACTAAGTGTTGGATATTTCATGGCCTTCCAAGATAGGTTTTTAAAAAGTGGTAGTAGTAGCCAGGTACACTAGAATACTTAAAAGCTTTGGAGTACAACCAACCATGTAGATATGTTCTCTGGCTCCCAGTCTTGTTCCTGCTGCTTATTGGAATTTTTTACTTCTTTCTTTTCATTGCTCGAGTTGGAGTCTTTTTTTTTTTTTTTGAGACAGAGTCTCACTTTATTGCCCAGGCTAGAGTGAGTGCCGTGGCGTCAGCCTAGCTCACAGCAACCTCAAACTCCTGGGCTCAAGCAATCCTGCTGCCTCAGCCTCCCAAGTAGCTGGGACTACAGGCATGTGCCACCATGCCCGGCTAATTTTTTCTCTATATATTAGTTGGCCAATTAATTTCTTTCTATTTATAGTAGAGATGGGGTCTCGCTCTTGCTCAGGCTGGTCTCGAACTCCTGAGCTCAAAGGATCCGCCCACCTGGGCATCCCAGAGAGCTAGGATTACAGGCGTGAGCCGCCGCGCCCGGCCTCGAGTTGGAGTCTTTAATCGGTTTGGGTTTTGCTTCCTTCACTTGTCAAATGAGTGTAATTATACCTTTCTTGGATGGTTGATGCAAGAGTTAAAACAGACGGTGTACATAAAACACGTGCCATTGTAGTAGATCCTCAATAAATGTTAGTTTTCTAGAGTGATATGTATGCTTAGTACACAGGTTTGATTCCCCTGTTTGTTTATTAGCCAATCCCCCCGCCCTACCACCACTTGACAGTATTTAATGGCAATAGAAACAAAAGCAGTTTGTCCAAGTAGTATGAATATGGGTAGAATTAATAATAAATTATGCTCACTGTATTTCTGGTAATGAAAAAGACAAGCATATAAAAAAATTAATTACTCCTTGTTATATGTCAGAAATCCAGTAGGAAGGAAAGAACTGGACACCCACTGAGCCACAATCACGGTATGGCAGGCATTTTGAGAAGAGAGAATATTATGCGTCACACTGTCACTATCATCCTGTCAGTCATTGGTGGCTGGGGCCATATGAGGCCCCAAATACTGCACAGCTGCTCAGCATAACATCCAAACCAAAGAACGTGGCAAGATCTCATGTCTGACCCATTTTTAAAAATTCAAAATAATATTTTCCTTGAATAGTGAAGAAATGGATTGAATTCTTAAATTTGTAGCTTTAGAGTTTATATTCAAATTTTAAAGATGACACACCTTCGTGTACTCTTATTTTGCAAAAACAGGTTCCTAGAAGACTGAAAAATACTTTTGGATAGAGCTGAAAAATATTCCCTTCTACTTGCCAAATGGCAAACCTCTGTTATTGAGCCTATGGCAAGAGCATTTTTAAAGGAGAGAGTTCAACAGTGTTTAGTTTTATGTAGCTGTTACTCCTTTGGGCCCACAATGGAGAATAAATGACAGGGAAAGGGGTTTTCATCAAAAGTCATCTCTGGAAGTTTAGTGAAAAACAGGAGGAAAAAAAAAAAACACTAAATCAATTTACACAGCCTAACAACATACGATTATGATTTTCCCTGGATGTGGTTTCTTGTTGGCAAAATTTAGAAGAATCCACGTGTATCATTTTAAAGTACATCTAAACTATATTCTCATGAAATGTACATAGTCATAGAGTTAAATGTCTGTGGGAACTTTTCATTTCTTTTGCTTTTCGGCCTGCTTTCAAAATATTCAAATATATTTGGCTTTTGTAACTTTGCTAATTAAACCTTCTAAAACAGATGGAATTATAGAAATTACTGGGTTTAAAATATCATCTTAATTGGTTTACGATCTATGTGACACGTAGTGCCATTCGTACTGTATAAAATAGATACGGATGGCTCGAAAGAGATGGCATGCCAATTAATTTCTCTTTAACTCTTTCAATTAAATTTTGTTTTCTTCCTTATTTTATTCCCTTTCCATTAGCCTAGCTCCCAGCAAGTCTGATCAACCCCGACTGTCAGTCTGCAGTTTCTAACCTGAGACCATATTGGAGAGTTTGTGACTCAGGAATGGGGAGAATCTGAATTTGCCTTCTTTGTAGAGAAAATAAATGAACTTAAGAGAAGCCTTTAAGCATGCATATGGCTGTCCCCTCAAGTGATGCATAGATTAATCTTTCTGTTTCTAACAGTGATTGCTTAATGTATGCAGATGGCCATAGTCCTCTGATTTTCTGGAATAGTCTTGATTTCAAATATCTATCTTACTGTCCCACTAAGAACACTTGGGTTTATTAGACCGCATGTTCAGATTTTTGAGTTGGGATGGGAAGCTATAATCGCCGTGGGTAGAATTTTGGAAGATTTTAAAAAGGCTGCTTCATGCGTGCCTATGTGCCTTAAGAGCAAGAATCTGGTTCAATACAACTCACCTAGACCTCTGAAGATTCCAGTTTTGAGACCCACAACGAAGCCCTCGATTAAACGAACCTGCTGTACCCAGCAAAATAGCATGCAGTTTTTAAAAATACCCATCTTACAATTTTTTGGCTACTGTTGGCTAACAAAATGAAACTCAACTGTTTCTTTCAAATATCTCAATTTGCCATTTAGATGTGATTTTAAACACACTATGCCCCTTTGTTGCCATGGTAACAGGTTTGGGCCCTCATGGGTGACAGCAAAGTACCACGGTCCTGGTTCCTGTTTGAACACACATGTTCGCTGGGTTTCGCCTTGCAGCGGGAGGAGAAGGGAGGCTGGAATCACCACGCTTCCCACAGCAAGGTAAATCCGTGCATCAAATAACACTCGGAGCTTGGGAGATAGCCCACAGCAGGGACAGATTACCTCTTACAGTCACTATGGAGAATGATTCAAATTCCAGCTTTAATGATCCCAGATAGAGCTCTTCTCCTCCCCACCGATGTGACATTTTGCAGACATTTTATATATCAAGGAAATATTTAATTGAAATGTGCTTCTGAGAATGCCTACCGAGCTGGCTCTAGGCATCTTCCAACATGGCAGGGGTCAATTAAAAGAACCAATCAACTGTTTTTAAAACTTTAAAATATTTCCTAAAAAAGGGTGGAGGGAAAGAAAGTGGACAAAAAGTAATGTTAAATAGCATGGAGCATGACTAATGGCGCTAGCATGTTAAAATCATTGGGAAAATGTCCTTGGAAGACAAATGAATTTTCAGCAGAATAATTAACTTAATTAACAAATTTGCATGCATATTCATCAGGCTATTGAAGTCTTTCCAGCCCAGCTTGATGAGCGTTGGTGTAATAATTGTCTCATTTACATTCTGCAATCTACTACAATTTAGGGCACGCGAAAAAAGCCGACCTCTTCCCTCTGACTTTCTTTGGGACTCACAGAGTCCTAAAAATGTGGCCTTCACCCTCTCCATGGCCTTTGGGTCAGGCCTTTTTCGAGAACCCCCAAGGAGAGCTGGCTGTGCTTCCCTTCCCCCAGCCTTCCTCGGCTTTCTTCTTTTTATTTTTTTCTTTTTGGCCCAGGTTCTCTGTTTTTGCCTCCGCTTGCTCTCCTGGGTAAATCTTGGCACCAGTTCTGACTTCAAATCTCTTGGGTCGCCAGACTGCATCATGTAAAAATTGCCATTTCCCTCTATCTCTGCAGGGCAATCTTTAAAGGCAGTAAGGTGTGACGCTCCAGACTGGCAGCTTGGCAAGACAGAGCCCATGGATACCAGCACACGGGAATCTGGACGGTTCACTCTGACAGCAGTCAGCGCTGGGAACAAAAGGAATGGAGGGGAAAAAAGCGCAAATGTATTTTTACATATTGTAGGCATATGGCCACAAGACCAGCAGAAATATATTTAATTACCAAGTGCATGCATTGAGGAGAAAAACATTGGAAAGGGGGGAAAAAACTGTGTGCGCAGCAATATTATTCTACTTTAACTTTTCACCTCAGTTTTTTTTTCTTTTTTTAATTGAAGATGAAAGAGAATGCAGATTAGAATTGCAAAGGGTTATCCTCTGGAATCCTTATCAAATGTGATGTGGGTTTTCGAAGGGCCTTCCTTAACAGCATAACATTACGTACAGAAATATAAAAGTTTTCAAAAATTATTTTAATTATGAAATAATTTGACTAAGGTATTTGGGGGGGGCAGGGCACATCTGATTGGAAATATAGCAATTATTAATAAATAATCTTACTGTTGTGTTAAAACTATGCTTCTGATGTTACACATTAGTTTAGGCTTTAACAGTTAACAAATAACCTTTGAAAAATTAAATTCTTATTCTGTTCTGTGAAATCAGAACAGTGCAGCCCACATTTATTGTCAGGCATTTTGCTAACCAGTGGAGGTAGAGGTAAATCAGATAGCATCTCTGCACTGGGGAAGCTCGTAGTCTAGGATAGGAGACACATACACATATATATATATAATTATAATATGATACTAATAAATATATTAAAATTATAATTAGTTAAAATCACTATTATAATACACATAATAGAATCTATGTAACATAATGATGTAGGTATATTGATCCAGGGGCCATATAGAGAATTGACTCCTAGTTCAATCTGGAGGTCAGGGAGGTGACCTCTTTCTGGAGGACCAGGGAGGTGACCACTTTCTAGGAAAGCTGATGAAAAAGATGAGTCAGGAGAAAAAGCCAGAGAAGAAGGCAGTTGCATTTTGCAGAGAGGAGGCATTCTGGCAAATGGGCCAGAGGAGTCAAGTAACAGGGCCAGGGAAGTGTGTGTGCTCATTGGGTTGGGAGACAGAGGGGCCTGTATGTCCATCATTGGCAGGAAAGAAAGCCACAGCCCTGAGAAAGCAACCTGCCAGGAGTCCTCTTGTTTGTAGCATTCCTGGCACTGACTTCCTATTAGCTCGGGTCTTCTGTTGTCATCCCGCTCTTTGAGATCCTCTGTAGCCAGTGCTGGCTGTGCAGGTGACCTGTGCACCCTGGCCCCGTGCCAATGTAGGTTCTGCCCAGCTGACTGGCCTCACAGCCCGTTTCTGCAGCCACATAATGGTTCAGAGGCCTGTTAATGTGAGCTTTACCTTACATTGCAAATATCATCTTGGAAAGTTCTTTGTAAATTTACTTTTTTGTAAATCAACCTACATAATAAAAGCACTAGGGGAGCTGGCTATTTAAAGGAACCCTGTAGTGAATCTTTTCATAACATAGAAGCCATTCCTTAATTAATCTTTTTTTTTTTTTTTCCATCAGATATACCTGTACCTCTGTGGCTTTTATTCTAAGAGGGAGCAGCATAGACTATAATGCCAAGTGGAGAAGACTAAGAGCAGGGGTTTCCAGAGCACGTATTGAGCCCCTGCTGGCTGCCACTAGCTTGGGGATATGAATATGACCTCAGGGTCAGTTCCATCCATCTCCTGCCAAAGTTACAGTCAGACTGGCTGGCCTGAGCCCAATCCTGGTTTTACCATCCACCAACTCCATTTGACAATTCGCTTGTCCTCTTTGAATCTCAGTTCTTTATCTGTATTCTAGGCTGCTATATATTATACTTCAAATAAAAAGGTCTCTCTGGGGGCCAGGAACAATAGCTACTACTGAGGGTTGGCTGGCCCTGACTCCATTTCTGCTCTACCCCACTCCTCAGTAGCCCTTTGGAGCAAGATCCACAGCCTGACTTGTTAGGAGGAAGCAGCTCTTAACTCGGGACCCCCTCCCCTGCCACTGTTTCCCATTCCACTCCCCAGGAAGGAGGGAGATTAAAGAGGATGGTTTAGGCCTTTCTTTATCCCTGGTAACCCATGTAAAAAGTGATTCATCTAATTAGTAAAGTTTCAGATTCAGCCATTCAGGGCAGGTGTGTACATTCAAATACGGTAGCATCAGGGCCACCTCACCCTCATACAGGATCATATGCTTCAAATCAACCAAAATCTGTTCTGGTTCTTTTCCCCATCGTCTGAACCCCGCACCCCCAACCTCCCCTATGGATCTTCTACAGCTTTTGGTCTGAGCAAGGGTGTCCTATTCCATCAATCATAAACCTGTTGGAAAATCAACTTGCTACAACTTTCCTCTCCCCTAACCTCTAGCTGCAGGGAAGGGTGACACCTACGGGAATCACATAGACTTTTGAGTCATTTGGTCACCTGTGGGCTGGTGGCTGTGGCTGTGGCTCACAGGCCTCCTCTAGAAAGCACTAGGAGGTGAGACTCCAACAGCAGCGGAGACAGCAGCCTCAGCATTGAGGTGGGGGTGGGGCCTTGGATGAATGATCAAGGAGATGGCCATGGATTTTAGTCAGAGAGAGGGATCCCGAGGGTCAGGGCAGGTTAACTAGGCCCTGGGTTCCCAGCCCTGATTGAGTATACCGGGCAGGTGTACCCCTTTACTTGGCATTTCTGAGAATCGTGCGGATATCTCTCCTCTCTTTCCTTCTTGACCTCTGAAGAGCTTATTGGAAAGATAGATATAGAGAGGGCTCCAACCTGGGGCAAGTTTATTTGTGATAATCACCAGTAGCATATTACTGGAGTAAGTTTGGCCTATTTGGGGGCTTGGCCTTAGAGAGGCCAACACTTAAGAAAAAGGCCAAGGTCACTGCATGGCTCAAATGGACCCCATTTCTTGTACATGAGTTGTGCTGACTTAGTTATTAGAGAGCCCAAGTGTGCCTGGGTAGGAGTTTGAAATGTTGACATGGTCATGGGTTAGGGACCTGCAGGTAATTATGCTCCTGTAACCCAAATTTAAGTCTCTGCCCTTGTAAAGCTTGCAGCTGGTAGTAGAGAGAGGTGCTTAGGCAAGCGAAGACAAATAACTAGGCTTGAGAAGTATGAAAGATAGGGATGGACATAGTAGGACAGTGAACCCAGTTTAGAGGGACTGGGAAATATTTCTAGAGAAAATGATCTTAAACATTAGATGTTTTAGCCCAGGAAAGGCTGAGAGGAGGGCAAGCAGCAGCACCATTCACTGAAGGCTTACACTGTAAATAACAATGAAGTGACTTTCCCAAGGACACTTTGCAAGTGGCAGCGTCTGGGTTTCTCAAAAGCCAAACTCTACATTCTTAATCACGTTGCTCCACTTTCAATATTGAAATTACTATTTAAGAGGCCGAACTATTGGTTACAAACACACCACGTAATTCACTGCAGATTTGGTTGTTTTCTTGTTCAGGTGGGTTTTGGAGCTCCAGCCTCTCAACTTGTGGAGAAAATGCAATTGGAACTATTAGGTAGTGGAGGGGGCCAGGTTTCTGAACTGCATTGAGGCAGAAACTGCAATACCGTTGTTGTCTATACCCTGAAGGACATATTCCAAACAACTTTCCCATTGTCTAAGTAAGTTGGCACTACTGTTTTTCCATTTGATTGCAACATGCAAGTTTGGTTGATTTCATGAGCTTTAAAGTGAGGAATTATGCTCTGTAGACATCATGTGGTAACATAATAGTTTACAGAGTAAAATAAGGGTAATACTCCACAGGTCTAGACCAATGCCTTTATAAATTAGACACCTACTTTTTTTTTTTTTTTGAGACAGAGTTTCACTTTGTGCCCAGGCTAGAGTGAGTGCCATGGCGTCAGCCTAGCTCACAGCAACCTCAAACTCCTGGGCTCCAGCGATCCTCCTGCCTCAGCCTCCCGAGTAGCTGGGACTACAGGCATGCGACACCATGCCCGGCTAATTTTTTGTATATATATTTTTAGTTGGCCAATTAATTTCTTTCTACTTTTAGTAGAAACAGAGTCTTGCTCAGGCTGGTTTCGAACTCCTGACCTCGAGCGATCCACCCGCCTCGGCCTCCCAGAGTGCTAGGATTACAGGTGTGATCCACCACGCCCGGCCTAGACACCTACTTTTAAATCTACAAAATTTAAATTCGTGGCACCAAATATATGTACAGTGTTCCCTCTATATTCATGGGTTCTGGATCTGTGGATTCAATCAACTGTGGATCAACAATAATTTTTTTTAAAAAAATGGATGGTTGTGTCTGTACTGAACATGTATAGGCTTTTTTTTCTTGGCATTACTCCCTAAACAACACAGTATAAAAACTATTTGCACAGGCCATTTACATTGTATTGACCAGGTATTATAAGTAATCTAAAGATTATTTAAAGTACATGGGAGGATGTGCACAGGTTATGCACAAAAACAGTACCATGTTATGTAAGGGACTTGAGCATCCATGGAATTTGGTCTCATCAGGCGTCCTAAAACAAATTGCCCATGGACACTAAGGGAAGACTGCATCTTTATATTCTATCTCCTGGAAAAATACGGAATGTCTTAGCAGAAAAGTAATTTAAAAAAATTAATATTCAAAAGAATAAAAAGAGGAAGTTCAATTTCAATAGAATGTATTTAAAAGTTATTTCTGGGCTCTGTGGAAACCAAAGCAAAAAGGGAAACATGGAAAATTGCACAAGTTTTCTTATTAAAAAGGAGAAAGTATATTCTGAAAGTAGTAATTTGACCTTTAGAAGAAGGAAGGAACAATTCCAGGTGTTTGTAATGCCGGGAATTGTAATACAATCCAAGAGGATAATGAAATACAGTATACTCTTTCCTTTAAACCTAGAAATGGAGAAAGCATTCCTACCAGGGAACTATTAATGGAAAGTCCCAGAACCATTAGGCTCTGATGCACAGATCTGGGCTAAGAATGCAGCATTAATTCCCCTAGTTACGTATTTATGAGGCAGACACACTTATTGATTACCTGGTCTGTGCCATTCATGTCTCTAGAGCTGGGATTGAGTGATGAAAAAAAAAAAAACGTCCCTGCTCACAGTCCACATTAAAATGATTCCAGCATATCAATATAAAATTTTACAGTTTTAATTGTCACATGATGTGTGATGGATGCATTATGGGTTAATCAACTTACATGATGCTTGCTTTATGGTTTAGAGAATGTTTTCACACATCATTACAACCCAAATCTCCTTGTGGAACATTGGGACATTCCAGGTATAACTCGACATTCAGATTGGGACTGATGATTTTGGTTACAGAGTCTTGATACATCATGAAAGTATTGTTTGTGCTTATATTTTTCCATTAGGAAGGATATGCTTGAGAGCGCGTTTCAGAAATTAGTGAGAAAGTCAGCCAGTAAATGCCACAAGAGACCTTAATATACCTTGATGTGCTTAAGAGTTGAACATTGCACTTAGTGACACTTGGTTTAATAAATATCACAATTTTCTTCACATCCCGTGAAGTGTTGAAGGACTTTTGGCAAAACATGAGATCCTTGTGCTGGACACAGCTAGGAAATACTAATAACTGTTAAATGGCAACCTCTTATCTCCATTCAACGCTACGTTCACCAGTCATGTGGGTCACTCACTCTCTCAGGCCCTTTGTTCTCCTTCCTCAGCATGCTTACTTTGCACAATGGGTGAAGAATTGGGCTTCTTTTTCAGTTAATGAAGCTACCTGCTAATGATACTGTTCTGCTTTTGGTTGATTCAAAACAACCTCCTGCTCTCAGTCTCTTCCTATCTAGTCAGAAGATTTGACGATGAAGGTAGATTCTATAAGAAGGAAATGGCATATACATTCACATGTGCAGGCAGGCAACGGGCAGGTAGGGTGATCTTTCATCCCGGTTTACCCAGAACTTTCCTGGTGCTAGCACTGAAAGTCCTAAGTTCTGGGAACCTCTTAAACAGGACCAGGGTAGGTTACCCTAAGTGCAGAGAATCGTCTATATAGTCAACTGGCAACAGATGAACACCTCCACTGTTGAATAAGATACAAAGCAGGCAGTAACATTCGGCATCTTAGTTTGAATTCCCCTGGAAGCAGGCCCTGTGTCCAGGACTCCAGAGCAAGTAGTTTATTGGGAGGCGATCCCAGGAAACAGTGGTGGAAGAGAGGAGAAATGAGACAGGAAAGCAAGTTGCCACTTTTGGAACCTAATGCTACTAGGAAACACTGGACGTGGTGTAGTACATGTGCCTCAGAGCCACGTCACCTGAGGGACAGAGGAGTTGGGGTAACTGTCTGTCATTATTGAAGTCTGTTCTCAGTAATGGGGGTTGAGGTTGCTTATTTGGTCCCTTAAGCCTATGGGCAGAGTGGACGTAAGCTGCCAGAGAAAGTCTTCCTACGAAAAGATGCGAACATTGCAGGTAGAAGCAGTGCTATGTGTGCTGAAATGGTAAAATCCAAAGGGGTATGGGGAGGACACTGAGCACTGCCACGATGGGTCGACATTGTTACCCAGGTCAACTCATTCCACAGCACTGACGAGCTGACCATTCCCTGTGTGGACCCAGCTTCTCTGGTAATGGCAGGAAGTGTGTGTGTGCTGGACACGGGAGAGTGAGGACATGGGAGGGTATTTGAAACACTGATGAGTTTGATGTTTCTGAATCTTCATTGATACACATTGTTTTCATTACTAATTATCATATAGTCAAACTATAGATATGGGGGATCAGTTAGAATCTTCCAAGTAGTCTTCAATAATGCCACTTCAGACATTACTTCTATAAATCTGAATGATTTAAGGGGAGGAGACTTTTGAACACCCTTTTGGGTCTTAAACACAGCTTACCAGGCCTCATTAGCATAAAAAGTTTACTTTTTTTTCATTTGTATTTTTCCCTGCACCATTAGAAACAATTTTATTGTTTCTATTCTTTTAGCTGGACAAAGCTTTTCTCTCAAGTCTCCTCTAGAAACGACCAGAACATGACTTTTATCTAAAGTCTGCAAGGTGTTCACAGCAGAATGCAATAGTAAGCTCTTCACCCAGGTACCCAGGTATGCAGGCCAGGTACCTGGAGTTGGTGACTGAGCCACATTCAGCCACATTCAGCCATGAAGACCAAGATCGTTGGTCTTCCAGGTGACCTGACAAATACCTCTGCCAAATGGAGGTGCTTGCATCTGGTTAGAGGCTGAAGATTCAATCAGAGTTGAATCAAAGATTCAATCATTGCCCAAGGAGTTTAGCAAAGACAATAGGTGAGCAGAATCCATGGGTAATCAAAAGTGTCGAGGCAGGGAGAAGAGGAGAGAGACTAGTGTGAGTGCCAGCTGGTCGTGGAGCGGTATTAGAAGCAAGTGCAGGGCAGCTGTGTGGAGCTGTGGCCACAACAGGAGATCATTGGAGTGGGAGCAATGTCTGCCCGCCCTGGACAGGAGAAGGAAAGCAGGTGGCTCAGCCTGGTTTGTGTCTTAAAAGTCAATCCCGTGTCTATGCGCCTGGCCATAAAGCTATTGGAGCAGATTTCTGTGTTCTTCAGTTCCCACATCCGTGGGAAACCTTGTTAATTGCAGTGTCTGGGTGTTTGTCCTCATCAACCTAAAAGAGCCCAACTAATTTACCAATCTTTTATACATTTGAAATCACCACTCACTTTTCTCTGATTTAGGCTATAAAATTTAAATTCCATTAGTCTTATTTTATTGTTATAAATTGAACAGTAGTTTTATTTTCAGTTTAAAGACTTATAGATTCAATTCAGCTTATTGAAGTCTTACTAGCTGGCGATGGGGAGTAGGACAGTGTGAGACCTGGGCTCAGAAAGGCAAAGATTTCATGCTTGGCTCTGCAATTGACTGCAGGTGTGCACACGGGCAAGTTACTTAACTTCTCTGAGTCTCAAAATTGTATTCCACTTACTCATTTCTCCTGTCCTCCTCCTCAAGCCCCTGGCAACCTGTGATCTTTTTACTATTCCTACATACAGTCTGGCCTTTCCAAGAATGTCATATAGTTAGAATCATACAGTATGTAACTTTTTCCGATTAGCTTTTTTCATTTAGCAATATGCATTGAAATTTCTTCCATGTCTTTTCCTGGCTTGATAAGTTTATTTCTTTTTATTGCTGCATAATATTCCATGGTATGGATGGATGTACCACAGTTTTGTTTTGTTTTGTTTTTTTTTTTGCTCATTCACCTAGTGAATAACTGAATACTTTTTTAAAATGTGCAATATGTATTAAATAAAAGAAAAACATTGATTGAGAGCCTAACCATGGGCCAAGCCCTCTTCCAGAATCTTGAGATGTATCAATGAGCAAAGCATATAACAATCTTTGCTCTTGGGAAGATTACATAATAGCAGGAAGAGATAGATACACAGAAAATAAAAAATAGAAGCAACAAATAAGTAAATTATAAATTATACAAGCAGGTGGTAGTTACTAAGACATAAGTAAAAAGTAGT
Organism: Mirza zaza; assembly: GCA_008750895.1. Taxonomy (NCBI): domain Eukaryota; kingdom Metazoa; phylum Chordata; class Mammalia; order Primates; family Cheirogaleidae; genus Mirza; species Mirza zaza. Next base: position 28,978 of record VSMD01078301.1, on the reverse strand, counting down.
GCAGGTCAAGGGTGTTGGGAGTGGAGAGGGAGGGGTGAGGTGAAGCTGCAGATGGTGAATCTGAATGGGGTGGTCAGAGCCCCATGTGAAGATGATGCTTGAACCCAGCTTTGGTGGAATTTTCTAAGGTCAGAAGCAACAGATGGCTTATAAATGTAAAATTTAAAAACTTACGACTAATAAAAAAGGCAAACTCAAACAATGTTATAATATTTCACTTATTAAATTGGTATACACTTTAAAAAATAGGGATGGTGATGTTATATGGAGACTTCAGAGTAGGAGTAAAAATTATTAATAACTTATTCTTGAAGGCAATGGGACGACAGGGAATAAGGAATCTTAGTTGTGTTTAAACGCAGTCATTTCATGTCTATAAATACCCAGTAAAAAAGGAACCCAAAATGCTAACAAAATTTATGTAAAAATTATTTAATTGTTGTGTTAAAATTCGGAAATAGCACACCTTTTCTATAATGCGGACAAATTAGAAATTATTACAGTACATTCAATGAATGTAATACTGTCCAATCTTTAAAAATGATGAAATCATTGTTGAAGAATACTTAATGATTCAGGAAGGTGCTTATGCATAGAAAATGTTCCAGAAGAAATATACCAAATGTTAATAGTAGTTATAAACCTCGGTGGTGGGATTATGGATGCTGTAAAATAACTTCTTTAATGATATTTATGTATGATACATTACAAAATTCATGCATAATACATGTATATTATAAAACAGATTATTAAAAATGAAAATTACAGAAAAGTAATAAGACAATAAAAATAGCTGAGGCTTGTTTCTATTAATTCTGTTCATTCTTTTACTTTCTTCTTTGAGATCAGCTATCATTTATCTTTTTTCCCCGATACTCGCTGCTGTTTTTCGGTGCCCTTCTCTCCCTCTCTTCTTCTGCTATGCATCAATCCATCCTTGCTGATTCGGAGGCATTCTTTGCTCTTCCAAGTGGTAAGCTCTTGTTAGTTTTAGGCATCTAACAAGTAACTTCTCTCGATACATCCCCTTCCTGTTTAACTTTGCCATCAGGCTTTCAAATGGCCCACCAATATTTCCATGCAGAACATCATTTCAATATTTAGTGAGATCTTTGTTTTGAGTTTCTGTATCTGTCATTTTTTTTCCCTCTCACCATTTCCATCTTTGTTCTATAATGAATTCTCAAGTTCGTCTTCCACGTTACTTAGTCTGTCAGTGCCAGTTCTGCTATTTCTGCCTTAAATGAGGGCTTATTTCTGCTTTTTGAAAAAAATTTTTTTTTCTCACAGCATTTCTTACTTCAATAAAGCCTACTTTCTTCTCTTCTTATTGCTTCTAGGTCTATGTTCTCACTGACCTTTTTCTATTTCATTTCATCATCTTTGAGATAGAAAAAACTTTCAACTTTTTTTCTTTTGTTTCCTTGAGTAAAAATTTCTAGAGAGGTATCTTTTCTTTTTTTTTTTTTTTTTGCCTGAGTCTTCCAGAAGGTGCTCGCTCTCCCTCTGTCTTCGCAACTTTTCAGGTTGCTACATCCTCAAATGGAAGTAGGTGGGACGAGGCCCCTGCCCCGCTGCTCCGACCACTTCTGTGGTGGCTGAATCTCTGCTGGAGTCACAGATGGCGGGTAGGTTGGTGAGCCCAGCGCCTCACACATTTCCTGTCGACTTCTGCTCTCTCAGACAGAAATGGGATCCACTCCTACGTCCACTGCCGGCTCGCGAGTACACGGAACAGATGGACTGCATGGGAAACTCTAGCCCTGGTTTTTACTGCTTCTATTTCTGTCTCCTCCCAGACCCATAGTGCTTTATTTATGGAGACTACTATGCTGGTTAGCCCACAACCCAAGTCTTGCCCAGGTGTTTTCTGAAGAGCTGCGGTCTCTGGATGTAGATAGGGTTGAGGTGGGGGTGAGTAAAATGAGAAATTACCATCTGGCTGTCCCCAAAAAATGACATGAGCTCAGTGAAGAACTAGTCGGCTAGTTTTCGGATAGGCACAGTTCTTGTGTTTCTCAACTAAATGTCATATACAGTGGCAGCGAGACAAAGGGTTCTTCTCCCTTCATTCAAGTGTAGTTTTTCCCTTTAGATACAAAGCTCAGGGGGTCCCTCACTGTGGCATGGTGCTTATGAGTTGGGTTCCAGGGGCATTAAAACCAGATTCGTCTAGATTTTGGAAACAAGCTCATTGTTCTAGTTTTCACAGGTGTTACGAATTTTCATCTTTGTATCTCCTCAGAGCTATTTTAATGAGGCATTGAGAAAGGCCAGGTGCAACTTGAAGCTGGCATATTTATTTCAGAGGTCACAGTTTCATTTCTTACCCTGGAGGGGCAGTGATCTCTGCAGGGAAAGTTCTCTAAGGGATATGTGCAGGCCAGGCCGGGGCACTTCACAAAGAATAAAAGGCTTGAATCTGCTCCAAATGTTTGGACAAGCAATTCATGAAAGAGAAAAATTTGCCTGAGAGGTTCTTAAGTCTGATATTATTAATGCTTTGACTTCACCATATAAAAAGTTTTAATATGGCTTTTCCTAAAGGTTTGAACTTTAGAAAAATTGTATCTTGATGAATCCTTTCTAGTATTCATTTCTACAGAAGTAAAAAAAATTAGCCTGGTTGTCTGACTTTTGAGTGAGAATAGGGAGCAAAGAATGATATAGATGAATACATAATACAGGCTAAGTGCTGCATGGTTTAGCATGTTGTCCCGTGGATGGACTTACTTGGTACTATTATCACCTTTAAATGGAACATTCTCTTCCTTTGAGGCTCCTGGGCCAAGGCGAACAACAATAGGTTTTTGAAATAAGTAGCCCTGATTTCAACACGAGGACTATACCAGCTATACGTAAGATTGCCAGAGAAAATAGAACCTACCCAGTAAAATTTGAAGTTCAAATATATCATAAATATTTTTTTTTAGTATAAGTATGTCCCAAATGTACAGGACTTGTAAAAGGAGATGTCAGAACATTTTTAGTGACACCTTGAAGATATATTAATAAAAGAGGGGAGGCTGAGGAGGCCAGGTGGTATAATTTTGGTGTCATTCCCACTGCCTCTGGCAGAGAGAGGAGGATGTGGTTCCTTTTACCAACACCTCCTGGAAGAGTCAAGATGAAACGCTGGCTGGAACCATCTGCCTCGCAGCAGAGGAAGGAGGAGAGGCTGCATTGGAAGCACGTGGTGCCTCCACTGAAGGCAGGTCTGCGAGTCACGTTTCCTGTGGGTCAGACACAGTCCCACAGGAGGCACCAGGCCGGCAGGTGGTTTGCAAATGAACTCCACTCAGAAGCCTCCTTCCAGCAATGAATGGCTTTGGCAGAAAGAGACCCATTGGTTTCAAGAGCTGAGGTGGCTGCTCTAAGCTGCCACCCGGAGGAAGATCGAGAAAGGCAGAGGCTGGTGTTCTCAGAGAACTTTCTGCAGGATTTGTCAAAGTGCCCCAGGACAGATCCATAGAAAGGCCAGGGAGCACATGGGCAGATCCCTGACTGTCTCACTCACTCACATTCATTCCTGCCTTATCGCATATGTGAATGTGTGCTAGGTGCGTGTATTTGCACTGCATGCCAGCTGGGCACTGTGCTGGGTGCTTGGGATACATCAGAGAGCCCAACAGACACGGACACTTGCTCTTCAGGGTCAAAGGGCTGGCAGACAGTGAGCCAAACCGGGCAAATACATACATTATAGAGTATGTTAGAAAGTAACCATTGTCATGCTCTGTTTTCAAAAGAGAGTCAGGTGGCCTGGCGGTGCCATGGGAGTTGGGGTGCAGGTACTAGAGAGATAAGTGTTGCTGGGAGAGCTCCAGGGTCCTGGTGAAGAGGCTGCATTGTCTTATGGGCTGTGCCTCCAGTGCGTCCAGTGCATTTAAAATCACCAGGAATAAATTGCTACATATTACCAATAGTCATGTCATTCTTACATATCTTTGCAATTGGCCGAAAGAGAGCATAGCATGTAGCAAAACCCCCTAGTTGGAATTGTGATTTATGAAGGAGAATCAGGGTTGAAGGGAGCTAACCGAGAATCAGGGTCGAAGGGTGCTGCTGGGGAGAAATGTTGACAGCCTGTCCTATCCCCCTTCTCTTCCTCTGTCCTGGCTCTTGGTTATGGAGGCAGTAGCAGGGATAAGAGTGGAGCATGAATGAGACTATTTTCCATTAGGAACGCAAGGGAGGCAACAGAGAGAGAGGAGAGAATGACCTCGAAAAGGGGGTGGGCACCTGCCCAAGAGGCCAACATTTCGAAAGGCAGTATTTGAGTGAGAGTTTAAAAGAGAAATAAACAGAAAAAGGGATATATTTAAAGCTATTTAGCTGTTCCATTTCAATTATTTTAGCTTGTCAAAATAATCCCCTTCTGAGTATGATTCTGTGCTAAGGCTGATTTCAAAGTTAGGCACCAAGCCAGCTTCACAGGTCCAGGTTCAGGTTGCCAAAGGTTATATTCATAGCAGCATGGTTTGTGGAAAGAAGGAGTTGAAGATCACTGGGGGAATGTGTAAATAAAATGTGGTATATGCCAGTACCGTAATGGACTAGGTTTGCATATTGCCACCTGGATAGATTTCAAAAGGTTGGGTGGCATAAAAAATGGTTATGCTATTAAACAATAGCATAACACCATAAATATAATTTAAAATGCACACACGCAAAACAACTCTATTGTTTTATGGTACATGACATCCAAATAGATACATTGAATGTCCATCCAAGGGCTAAATAACAAATATACTAGAGTAGTTGTCAAAGTAGTTGTCAAAGTTGTCAAAGGAAGGAGGAAAATAGGAATGGGGGAAAGACCATCATTGAACAGCTACTGACATTGTCCCATATCAGGCCATGTAGGAAGGGTCACTGATCATCTCTCACCAGGTAGGGCCATTGATCATGCTGCTCCAAGGCTCAAGCACTTTGTAAGCTTTAGGCTGCCCCCTTCTGCTGCCCCTGGAACTAGCAGAGTAAGCTGAGGAATGTGGTAATAATAAGGGAAGAAGGGTGTGCCAAATTCTGCTATCTAATTGTGACTCTCTTATGGGCATCCTATTTCTTCATGAATAAGTAGAGGCTGCACAGAAGATTAGAAAGACTTTGAAAGCATCACTAGACCCAGATGCCAGTAACAGATGAAAGCCTCAGGTTTCTTCTTGTCTTCTTGCTGAGATAAGTTTGCAGCTTCCCAATAAATGGGCCATAGCCGGGGTTCTGCAATGGGCTGTAGGTATCATGGCAAGCTCAGGCTACTATTTGGTTTCAGTCCATGAGGTCTACGACTGGAGAACAGCATTATCTCTGGGGCAGACAACGAGATCTCTCCTGCACATGAACCTGGGTTCCTGATCCCTGTCCTACCTCTTTGCCCTCTGCACATCTCATTAATGAGTGCTGATGATTAGCTGAAGGAGACACCCTCTTCCTACCCTTTTAGATTCTAACTGGGGAAATGTTATGCTATTTTTTTTTAACAAGTCAGCATGCTTCTAGCTTTTTTGTCAGCTCACATTTGAACTTAATCCTACTAACTTCTTCTAAAGTGTGAAACCTAGGTAGAAGTGGAAACCATCTGCTTTCCGCACTGCACTGCAAGATGAAATTGCTTGCGTTCAAATACTGTGTTGGTTGTATAATAGAAATTATTTTATCATATATTATATCTTAAATTGGTTGGAATTCTCAATTTGGATATTACAGTATAAAATTCATTCTGTTTTCTAAATGCAATATATTGTCTTTGTTTTCTAGATTTGTTGAGGAATAATTGACCAATAATAGTTGTATTAATATATATTTAAGGTTTACAATGTAGTGTTTTGATAGGCATATACATTGTGAAATCATTGCCATAATCAAGCTGATTAACATATTTATTACCTTACATAGTTACCCTGTGTGTGTGTGTGTATGTGGTGAGAACATTTACCTACTTTCTTAGCAAATTTTACATACAGGATATGTCATTATTAACCATAGTCACCATGCTGTACACTGGGTCTCCAGAGTTTATTCATCTTTTAACTGACAGTTTGTACCCTTTGACCAACATCTCCCTATTTCCCCACTCCTTGGCTTCATGTCTTTACTTGCTGTTTCTGTGGGTTCAACTCTTTTAGATCCCGAGAACGTAGGAAATTAAGTATTTCAAACTTAAAGCTGTTGGAATTTTAAACTATTTTGAGCCTTTAGAGGAAGGTTTTCATAATGGTTGTACCACATAGGGCTGAAGAGAGAAAGTTTCCCCCTTCAGCAGCTGCAGGTTTACTGAAAATGAACTGACAAAAAGCAGATCAATAGGAGAAAAAGGCATGCAACATTTTTATAATGTGCATCTCATGGAGGAGTTACAACAGAATGATTGTCCAATCCCCGATGGAGTACAGGTGCTTATATACCCTTCCATGTGGAGAAGGGGAGGATGGGAATGTAGACATAAATGAGAAAGTTGCTTTGAGATCTAGGGGAGGTGTTGGGAAGGTAAAGGGCAGAACTTAACTGTCAGTAAAGGTTGTTTTACTATGCAGATAAAGCTGCCCAGGTAATCTCTGGAGCTGCCCTCAGGAGAACAGGTGAAAAGTCTGTTTGAGCTAATGAAAATTCCCAGTTTGTTCTCTTGTGGTTGATTTTCCTGGTTATTTGATAAGATTCCTAGGGAAGGAGTCTTAAGACAATTGCATTTCTTTTGGAAAGAAACTTTCTTAGTTAGATTGGAAAAACAAAAATCCACAGAGAGTCTCTGCCAGTGCTTTAGGAAAGAGGATCAGAGACAGGTGGGAGAAGGCCAGAGAGAGACGCTGGTTCTGAGGCTTATTGCTGAGAGCTTTCAATCTTCGAAGCACTCAACATACCAAAGTGCCATGTTTTGGGGTATCATTTTCTGTTCTCCAACTATCAATTTACATTTCCACCAACAATATAGGAGGATTCCCTTTTCTCCACATTCAAATATAAAGTATTTTCTTATTTCCTCCTAGAAATGGAACATATTCATTTATTAAACAATATTTACTAGGAGCACCTATGTGTCAGGACTGAATGTTTAAGAAGTCCTGGGCTTAAAGAGATAAAAGTCATGGTTCCTGCTTCTGCGAACTTATCTACAGTCTACCAGGGAGACCATAAATACATTAAGACAATTGCTAAAGGAGGGGTATGTACAAACTGTGGCGGCAGCCTAGGAAAGAAATGTTTCTTAGAGAATCAAGAAAAGCTTCACACAGGGGAAATCTTTAGCTAAATCTTAAGGGACAGTCGGAGAAGATATAGGGATCATAAAGAAGGGTTCTTTACAGAAAGAATGACTACCTCTGTTTCTGGGGCACCAAGGAAAGCAGAGAGGAGAATACAGGGACAGAGTTCCTGTCCCTGGTTCACAACGCAGCCTTTGCAAATCCCTTTGGTCCTTAAGGAACTTTGGTTGAAGAATCCTTGAGAATCCTTATGGATCATTGACTCCAGCAGAGTTGACTCCAGAATAAAGTTTTCTATTTCTTTTAAAATGAGGCATGAATTTGAGAACAATGTACATTGCAAATATCCCAACTAATATATCACAATTATAGAAACACCTGTTCTAGACATGACAATATTTTTGTTGTTGATTCACTAGGCTAGGTGCATCAAAACTAACTTATACATGTAAAAAATTTTAATAAGTGAATGATAGTCCTAGCTTAATTTTTTTCTCCGAAGCCTAAAAACCAGTTTAAGTTGAAAAAACACAAATTTTTATAGTTCCAGAAAATCTCACAGTGAGCACTGACTCATAAGCTATTTATTGTAGAAGTTCCATTTTCTTTTAATACATGCAGTTGATTATACAAAATAAGTAAGTTTAGATTTTTTCTTAGGATCTCAGTTTCTTGCATGGACCTTTTTTTTTTTTTTACTCTGAAAGCACTAGTAAACTTACTTTGGTAGTCAATAAAAAAAAAAATAGGGTCTAAGGTCTGTTTATCTGGTTTGGACCTGTAGAAATTGACTTTCTGGAATAGAATGTGAGGCCTCTTGTTATCCAATGATATTGTCCCTTTCTAATTATGATCAATTTTTCACAGACACCTAGAGAGGATAAAAATGAATAACGTTCAAAATTTTTAAAATGTGTGTTTCTTTCACCACTTATTAAGTCAAAACGAGTACCTTTCTAATCTAGCACCTTGAATATGTTCCATACAGTAGCAACTTATAAAAGAGGAAGAGGGTAAGAAAATACACTGTGGATTTCAACTCCAAAATTCTTCAGGGAACCTGAAGGCCAAGATTATATGGCTGAAGCAAAGAGCAACATTGAACAATTACATGCCCTTTTCCCCCCCTGCCGGTTTAGGGAGTCTAGCTGAATATTTCAAACAAAATAGATGCACAGAAACTTTTCTATGATTGAAAGAATCCCATATCTACTGAGTTTTTTCCTAACCCATTAAGGAAGAGGATTGGTCCATGGGTTGATAATTTTTCTGCCCTATACTTTGCTTTCCAGGTGGAAAGCAATAGAGTGTAGGAGCTACATGTACAGGCTCTGAAGTCACATTATATATGAATCCTAGCTCTTTCACTTAATGACTGTGTGATGTTGGGAAACTTACTTAAATTCAATATGCCTCACTTTCCCTATCAGCAAAATGGGAATATTAATAGTTCTCGCCTTGAGGGGTGGCTGTGAAAATAAAATGAGTCAATACGTGCATTGCTGGCTTTCCCAGATGGCCTGGCTTGTCATGTGGCACAGTGAGATAGCGCTTCAGGTATCCATGTACCCCTATATATCCCAGCTTCCCTGCAGTTAGACTGGAACTCTGTGACTAGCTCTGCCAGGAGTGATCTGTGTCACCGCCAAGCCAAGGTGATTAAGGACCAATATGCTTTCTTCATCCCTCTCTTCTCCACCCGTGGTGACTCGAAACCACGTTTCTGGTGACGTAGCTTTGATATGGTAAGAGCCAGAGGCCCCAAGCCATAGCTTGAAAGAGAGACACATAGGACAGCCCCCAGTCCATGGTGAACTTTGAATGAATGAGAAATAAATTTTTTACTGCGCTATGTGATAAGCCAATGAGATGTTTAGGGGTTTGGTTGTTGTTACAACAGAGCCTAACATTACCCTGTTACAAGTCATAAGCAGTTTAATTTACATACAAATAACCCTGCTTCCTCCTTTTAAAAAAATACTTTATTTTAGACCTATTTTAATTTTTATAATAATTAATGACAACATTAAGCCCTACCACTCTTCAAGAAATAAGCATGTATATTTAATTTTTAAATATATGAATTCAATGATTTTTACACTGAATTTTGAGGTTACTCTGTTTGATCTCTAATGGGTACCAGACTAATAATCTATGGAATTACATCCAGTGACTCACCTGAAGAATTTCTGGTGCCAATTATCTGGGAAAGAGGGGTGCTTTGCTTCAGCAAAGAAAGCTTTAAGGTGTGAAATTCTCTTGTTCTTGACACTTTGTTCTTGGTAAGGAAAGGGTCAAGGTATCTAAAAGGCAGTAAAAAAGATGGGAGATTGCAGTGTCAGGAGTCTGTGTCTTTGGAAACAGTTCAAGTACCAAGGAAGTTGAGATCCCGACAAGGGCTGTGGCCCAGTACCATGGTGACAGCAGAAGTGATAATTTTTTTTTAAAGGAAAAATAACAAAAGGGAAGATAAGCTCAGGGCAACAAAACTGGTATATCTCTTGGTCTCCCAGCAAACAAACTTCTCCTTCCAGAATTAACCATGGAAACAAATGGTTTTGTTTTTCTTAAGAAAGACAGCATTTTCTTAATTATCTTGAAAAAAATTGGTGACTTTTCCACTAATCCTTAAGGATTTCAATTATACTGTGATTCATAATCTTATGAATAAGCACCAATTAGAATATGCCTTTGAGTGTACAGGACTCCACTTCTAATTTGGAATTTCGAACTTATCTCTTCTTTACTGTCTTTTCCAATTCTCTGGACTTAAAATTCTTGCATTTTTAGCCCACTAAATTGATGGCAAGCCAGTGTAACTCTTATATAAAACAATTAAAATGCCATGATGGGCTCTTGTTGATTGAAGATTTGGGTGACAGGTTACAACTGTGGAAGTGATATAATATTTTATTTCCCACACCCAATCCTACCACTTGACCGCACATAGCTGGGTATTTCCCTAGCATTTCTCTTGACGTTGGCTTCCTCCAAATTTTCATGTGATCTTTTACAAGAGAGGACCAAAGAATGGTCTTTTAAAGTTATAATTGTATTATTAAAATTGAAAACATAGGTAACAAACTCATATGAAGTAAAATTCAAAAAGTATAAAGTGGTCAGCAGTGAAAATTGTCTCTCTAATCCCATTCCATTTCCAAGTCACCCATTTGCCTCCGGGAAGCAGCCTTGCTGGTTTCTTCCGTATGCTTAAAGATATAGATGATGCATATGCAAGTAAGTGTGGACACTCATGAAACACACACACGTGAACACATTTTTTTTTAACACAAATGGTAGATACCATAAGCCCTCTTCTGAGCTTTTGTTTTCTTTCTTAAAAACATATCTAGGAGATTATTCCATTTCACTACATAAAGATTTGATTTGATTTTTACTTCTTAAACTGAAATAAATATGTACATAGGAAAACCCACAACTATCATAATTACACAGCGCAATTAATCTTAACAATGTGAATGCATGTGTTTCCTCAGCACTAAACACCCCGGAATCCCATGTTAGTGGATCTCCCAATCACTTCTATTCCCTTCACCACCCTATCGGTTAGATGTGCCACACAACAACGGGCCCCAAAATTTAGTGGCTTAAAACAACAGTCATTTGCATTTCTGTGGATTGGCAATTTGGGCTCAACTCAGTTGGGCAGTTCTTGGATCTGAACAGTCCAGCTAATCTCAGCAGGGGCTGGAGCATGCACCTGCAGGTAGCTGCTGGATTGCAGGGGGTCAGGTGGTTGACTTTTGACTAGAGTGTGATCCCTCCAGCAAGCCAGCCCAGGCTTGTTCACAGAGTGGCAGCATTGTAACAGTAGCCAGAATAGAAGCTGCAAGCCTTCCTGAGGCCTCCACTCAGGACTGACCCATTGCTTTGCCACATTCTATTTGTCAAAACAAGCCTAGTTTCAAGGGGTGAGACACTGCCTCCTAAGCCAAGGGGCTTCAAAGTATTGCGGTCATTTTCGCAATCAACCACAATCACCAAAAATTGGTTTTGCCTATTTTTTGAATTTTAAATAAATACAATTATACATTATGTACTACTCTTTTGAGTCTAGTTTCTTTATTCAGCATTGTATATTGTTGTGTGTAGGATTAATTTGTTCTCTTAACAAATATTCATTGGACACCTACTATTTTCTGAGAATAAAGTAAAATAACATATAGATCCTGTCCTCAAGAAACTGGGGAGAGTGCCAAAGAAATGTGATATATCTGCTATGGTAAAAGTATGCACAGAGAGTTAGGACTAGGATCAAAGTCAGACCTCACAGTTAGGGGAGGTGATGTTTACTTGTATCTTAAATTATAAACAGGGGTTAGTCATATGGAGGGAGATAGTGGCAAAGGATTCTTCAATTGGAGGGAAGAGCAGATAGGATACGGAGCTGTGAGATGTCATGATAGCTCAAAGACTACAAATGGTTTATTACAATGATTACAACTAGCACTTGTAAATGTGTTAGAAGAACTTGAACTTGATTTTGAAACATTAGTATGCATCAGAATCATCTGGAGGACTTGTTATTTTTATTTATTGATACTTAATACATATATATTTTGGGGGTACATGTGATAATTTAATATATTCACATAACTTGTAAATGTCAAATCAGTATAATTAGGATATCCATCACCTTAAATATTTGTCTTTTCTTTACACTAGAAACATTTGCATAATTCTCTTTTGGCTATTTGGAAATATAGAGTAGATTATTGTGAACTATAGTCACCCTGGTGATGTATCAAACACTAGGTCTTACTTCTTCTATCAAGCTGTTTATTTGTACCCAATAGTCAACCCTTTGAGTCTTCCTCCCTCCCCTTCCCCTGGTAAACACCAATCTGCTCTGTCTTTATGAGATTCACATTTTTAGCCCCAACATATGAATGAGAAGATGCAATATTTGTCTTTCCATGCTTGACATATTTCACTTAACATGATGACCCCCACTTCCATCCATGTTGTTGTCATTTCATCTATCTACATTCAACTTTAGCACGTAGTGCCAAGTAGTTTTCTAATGTGATTGTAACAATTTTCTCTCCCACTGGCAGTTTATGAGAGTTCCATTTGTAACACATCATGCCTCAATTAGTTATCACGTCCCATCAGTGTTTCTAATTTAAGTCATTGTAAAGTGTGTTTACTTGTATCTCATTGTTTAATTTGCATTTCCTTGATGAATAATGATGTAGAGTTTCTTTTCACATGTTTATTAGCCATTTAGATATCTACTTTTGTGAACTGCCTGTTGAAGACTTTTGGCTACTTTCCATTCAGTTATCTCTGTTTTTTAAAAATTTATTTATTAGACTTTATTCATAGATATTTAACGAGTCCTTTGTGAGCTACGTGTATTGCAAATGTCTTCTCCCAGTCTGTGGCCTGCCTTTTCACTCTCTTAATGGTGTCTTTTTATGATCAGAGGTTGCAATATTTTAACTATTCCCATTAATCAATCTTCTCCATGATGGTTAATGTTTCTTTGTCTACCCCAGGGTGGGGAAGAAATTTTCATATGCCATTTTCCACAAATTTTATTGTTTTACCTTTCACATTTATAATATATCAACAATCTTCCTTGAACTGATTTTTATATGTGGGGTGAGGTAGGAATAAAAATTTTCTTTTTCTATGTGGATATCCAATTCACTCAGCACCATTTATTGAAAAGACCATCCTTTCAATACTGCACTGCCATCTCACCTTTGTTAAAATGTGAGTGTTCATGTAAGGTTAGATATGTTTCTGGCTTCTCTCTTCAGTTCCCCTTGTCTATCTGTCAGTCCTTGTACTAAATACCATACTGCCTTAATTGCTGTGGCTCTATAATAAGTTATGACATCCAGGAGTATAAGTACTCCATACTCACAATTACCTTTGCTATTTTTGCCATTCCATTTCCATATGAACTTCACAAACACACAAATGAATAACCTGCTGGGGTATTAACCTGGCATTGCAATAATCTATTGAGCATTTTGGGAAGAACTAACATATCAACAATATTGAGTCTCCAGATTCATAAATATGTCTTATTCTTTCATTTAAGGTTTTAAAAATATTTCTCAATAAATTTGTATAGTTTTCATTAGACCATATATTATATAGATATGAATGGTTTTTGATATTAATCTTGTAACCAGTGACCTACCTGAGTTCACTCATTAATTCTAATAATTTGTCTCCATATTCTTTTGAATTTCTTATAATTAAACAATTTCCTACATGTACATAATATAGTATCTGTATATAATATCATTTTTATTCTTTTCTTTTTCAATCCTTCTTTTCCAATAATTCTTTTCCTTGCCTCATTGCACTGGCTAGGACCCATAGTACAATGCTGAATAGAAATAAGTGGTGACAACAGGCATCATGCTTTGTTTCTCATATTCAGGGGAAAACTTTTAATATTTCCTTATTGTGTATAATTGTAGCCTTAGGTTTTCTGTAGTTTTCTTATATCATTAAAGTTCTCTTCTATTTATAGATTTCAAAAATTTTTAATTTATTTAGATGGTCATATATGATTTCCTATTTTACTATATAAAAGTGAATTCCTTTGATTACCTTTTGGATGTTAAACTTCTTGGGAATGAAATTCTCTTGGTTGCTGGGTTCAACTGTTAATGTTTTATCAGAATTATTAAATCTATATTTGTGAAAACAGGCCTTTTTTTCTTTCTCATAAAATCAAGGTTTGTTATGAAGATGATTGTGGCCTTTTAAAATGGGTTAGAAAGAGTTTTCTGTTTTGCTATTTTCTGGAATTGTTTGTAATAAACTGATGTTCTTTCTTCCTTAAATAATTGGTAGAATGTACTAAAAAATCTTTTTTGATTTTGAGATTTCATATAAGACAATTATTTTTCATAGATTCAGTTTCTGTAATTGATACAGGTATTTTCAGATTTTTCATTTCTTCTTGTGTCAATTTTAGTAAATTTTCTTTTTGCTAGCAACTTATCATTTTATATAAATCATTAAAATTTGCTGACATTAAGTTTTTCATAATATACTCTTATTCATTAAAGTCTAATGAATCTGTAATGTCTTTTTTTTCATTTCCAATATTAGTAATTTGTACCTTTTCTCTTTTTAAAAATATCAACGTATTAGGGGCTTTTCATTTTTAACAGACTTTTTAAAGAACCAAGTTTTGGCCTTCCTGATTTTCTATATATTTTTTTCATTTTATTAATATCTGTTCCTATTGCTATGCTTTCCTTCTTCTTTTAATTTAATTTGCTGTTCTAAAATTTCTTGAGATTAATATTTCACTTATTGATTTTCAGTCTTTCTTATTTTTTAAAGCATACACTTAAGGCAATATATTTCCTTGGAATAGTGACCATACATGTATTCCCCAAGATTTGATAGATTATATTTTCATTATCATTTCAGTCTAAAAATTTTTTTAATTTCCATTGAGATTTTTTTTGCTTAATCTTGTATTGTGTCAAAGAGAATTTCTTAATTTCTATACATTGGGAAATTTCTTGGTTCTTTTTTTTGTAACGAATTTCTGGCTTGGTTCCACTGTGGTCAGAGAACATACTCTGCTTGATTATGGTACGTCATATGGTCAATGTGATAACTGTTCTAAACACAATTGGAAATAATGTATATTTTACTTTCTTGTATATATGCTATTGCTGTCAAATTTATTAACCACTTTGTTCAAATTTTCTAACTTATTCATCTTTTGTCTGCTTTTCTATCAGTTACTGAGAGAGATATGTTAAGAATGAATCTCTATCTAAAAATCTAAAACTGTGGGTTTCTTGATTTTATTAGTTCTGTTGATTTTTGCTTTATATAACTTTGAAGCTTATTTTATTATGCTTTTTATATCTTCTTGTTGAACTAATGCTTTTATCATTATGGAATATTCCTTGTTATCTTTGGTAATACTTTTTTGCATTAAATTCTACTATTTGATATGAGTTTAGCTATGTCAGCTTTTTAATTTTTTTGGATAATATTTGCACATCGTATCATTTCCCATTTTTTTATTCTCAAACTTTCTGTGCCCTTGTATTTGAAATGTGTCTCTATTATGCAGCATATAGTTGGGTTTAATTCTTATTATTCAGTCTTAAAATCTTTTTCTTTGAATTGGAATTTTCAGTTTATTTATAATATATGTAGTTATTAATATCTTTGAAGTTTCTATACTCTTATTTGTTTTCTGTTTGTTCTATCTTTTCAATAGTCCTCTTTCTCTCTTCTTTTCCTTTTTCTTGATTATCAAATAATTTTTATTATTTTATTTTCCTCTTCCTAATAGGGTTTTATTCATTGTTTTACTCATGCTTTAGTAATTACCCCAGAGATTGCAATATGTGATCTTGAGTTATCAGTCATTAATAAATTAGTAAATTAGTTCTTTTACCACTTCCCAGACAACATAAGGATTTAAGACACATAGATAAGATTTACCTATCCCCAATCTTCTTGCACTTGTTGTCATATATTTTAATTTTACATACATATTAAATCTTATACAAAATTATTACTGCTTTATGTTTTTATTCAGATTTAGCTATATATTTACTATTTCTATTATTCTTTGTTTTTTCCTGCATATATATATTTATTTTTTCCTGCATATAAATATATATATATATATATATATATATTTGTCTGGGATTATATTCTTTCTGCCTAAAGAACTATGGTTGATATTTCCTTTCTGTGGAAATTATGGGGACACATTTCTTTGGGACAAATCTTTTTATTGTCTTTATTATATCCTCATTTCTGAAAAGTAGTTTTTCTAGCTAAGGAATTCTAGATTAGTGGTTATTTTCTTTCAGCACTTAAACAAAGTTGTCTATTATCATTATCTTTCATTGTTTCTTTTCAGAAGTCACTTGTCAGTCTTATTTTGTTCTTTCATAGGTAATATGACCTTTTCCTCTGGCTGTTTTAAAATTTTTTCTTTTTGTATTGGATTTTCAGTTGCTTTACCATGATATGATATGTATGGTTTTACTTATAGTCACTTATATTAGTCCTACTTGGGTTTATAATGATTTAAGATATTTCATCAATTTTGGAAAATTCTCAACCATTATCTTTTTTGAGTATCGAATACCCCTTTTCTAGATCTTCCTCTCCTATGATTCCAATTACATATGTTAGATATTTTCATTTCACTATACTCTATAGATAAGTACTGGATAAAGTACATTCTCATACATTCAAATAATAGAATACTATGTGGAGCTAAAATAAACCAAAACTGAAAACTAAAACCCAAAATTAGAAGAAAGAAGAGGAAAAAAAGGTATTCTACTTCTAATAGTGAATAATTATCTAGTTGTAGACCTAGACTCCTGATAACAATTACAAAAGCTAGATAAAATTCAAACAAATAAACAAAATGTACAGTTACTTGAATTATTAGAGAGTACTAGGTATCCATGTCTGGAAAAGCCAGTATTCCAGAATGAAGAAAACTTGTGTAGGTGTCTATGCTCTCTTCCATAATTTTCAAAGATTTTTGCTTTACTTCTTCAATATGGGCATTTTCTTCTGACCTACCTTCCAAGTTACTAATCCTCTGTATGGTTGTGTCAAATTTAATATTTATTTATTTTAAATATTTATTTTATTTATTAAAAATATTTTTGTAGAGATAGGGTCTTGCTCTGTTGCCCAGGCTTGAACTCCCGCCCTCAAGCAATCTTCCTGCCTCCCCCTCCCAAAGTGCTAGGATTATAGGCATGAGCTAGGAACTCCACTTTGTGAGTTCTTAGTTTCAATATTTTTTAGTTTTATATTCTAGATTTTCAACTTGTTTTTTTAAATGTATAGTCCAATTTTTTGGTTTTATTTCACGATCTTGTTTTCTATTTTATTAAACATGTTTTTAATAGTCATTTTAAAGTCTGTGAAAACTCAATTGTCTGGATCACTTTTGGAGCTATTTCTATTGTCTGCTTTCTGTTCTTTTCTATTTATTCCCTTTTTGGAAAACACCCACAATTCCATGGCAAAGACATTTTTATATAAAATAATAAGATCTTTCTCTATGAGTCTTAGCTTCTGCCAGGCAGTTAGAATAGGGAAGATTACTGAATTGCAATTGGAGATCGAGCAGTTTTAAGGTTGTGTTTCAGACTTTATAATGCCTGATCAATTTTTGCTTTCCTCTAATTCCTAGAGTGATTCTCAGAGATTGCAAATGAAAACTTGTTTATCACTATTCATCTTCTTCTGAGGCCCTGAATTTCATTTTTAAAAATCTCCCCAGCATTGTGAAACTGCCAAAAGCCCTAAACTTTTTGACTGCCACATTCTGCTAAGCTTCTCTCGGTCAAAGCAAATTCAGAATCAGTAAATGCTTCCAGCAGAAAAGCTGCATACCATCAGCCTCATTCACCTCTGCTTCTTTTCTCTTAGCTCCTCAACTCCTAGGTATGCTAGCAGCTCTGAACTCCAATTTTCTTCTTACCAGATGTTCACATTGCTGAAAGCTGTCATCAGTTTCTGTCTCTTAGTAGTTGCTTTTTGCTCATTTTCTCAACTTCTTTGTCTGTATCTCTTGCAAAATGGCAAATGACTTGAGTCATCTCAGTTTCTCTTCTCTTCAAGGCGTTTCAAGTCCTGGCTACCTTGGTAGCTCTCTGTTGCCTGTAAACTTCTTTTTAATCTTGCTATTATAGCTGTTCTTAGTGGGGGATTTGGTCTGCTATAAAAATTAAAGTTAATTGTCAGAAATGGAATGCCTTTTTCTTTTGTTTTTTTTTTCCCAGCTACATATATACCATTGCATAGATATTCTAAAATGTCTTTACACAGTCCTGAGTT
Organism: Mirza zaza; assembly: GCA_008750895.1. NCBI lineage: Eukaryota > Metazoa > Chordata > Mammalia > Primates > Cheirogaleidae > Mirza > Mirza zaza. The sequence goes on along the minus strand of VSMD01078301.1, from coordinate 10,931 downwards.
ATAGAAACTTAGGTTGTTTCCAATATTTGCCATTGCAAACCACAAAGCAGTGAGTAACTTTATATCTACATTACTTCACATATATGCAAATTTATATATATAACATAAATTCCTAGAATGAAATTGCTTAATCAAAGGGAATGTGCACTTGTATTTTGGTATACATTGCCTATTGTCCTCTACAGAACTTGTATCAATTTTCATGTAATATGTAAATATTAGATGAGCTATGAGCATGCCTATTTTCCCACAGCCTAACAACACAGTGCATTATTTTAATTTTGATATTTGTCAATGGCAGCTAAAAGTGCTATCTCATTAGAGTTTTAATTTGCTTTACTTTTATTGTGGGAGAGATGGAACACTTTTCATATAAAGTCCCAAGTTAACACACTGATCTATAGATTTGTTACGATGATAAACTTTTTCCAACTTATATTTCACTAAATCCACATGAAAGTTTCTTCAAAAAAATGCTGTATCTTACATTTTCCCATTTCAGCAATTGGTAAAAAAAGCCTATGAGAAAAGAAACTCCTTTAACTGTTTTCATTGAGGAAAAAATATATAACATAGTATGAATTATTTTAACTAATTATAAGCATATGATTTGGTGGCATTAAATACACTCATGATGTTGTGTAACCATCACCATTATCTATACCCAGTATCTATATAGTCCCTTCTCAGTTTGAACTTGTCGTCTCTCTGCTTAAAAGAATCTTCCCCACTACTTAGAGGGGTTTTTATCATTCACTTTTTTAGGTCTCTGCTCAGAGAAGTTTTCTTTCAAACTCTCCTTTCTAAACTATCCCTGAATATTAGCTGCCCCATCACCCTGTCTTATTTTTCTTTACAGGTCTCAATTCCTGGCACTCCATTAAACGTTCATTGATATATTTCTTTGTTACCTGTTCGCCACTATAAGCTCAACGAGGGCAAGGTGTTGTTTTGTTCAGTGCTATATTGTCAGCACTTAAAACAGCACCTTGAATACATGTTATGTACTTAGCAAATATTTTCTGAGTAGTTGAACTACTAATAAGTATACTGATGAAAAAGTTACCTAAGAAGTAAAGGAAATTTATTGGCCCACTGAAATAAAAAAAATTTATATATATGTTCAGATATGGCTAGATAGAACACCCACACAATGCCATTGGTTCGCTTTCTCTCTCCACCCCTTGGTTTGCTTTCCTCCCTGTTGGCTTCACTTTCTAGCAGATCCTTCCCTCACGTGGCCCCTGCAGCCCTAGGCTTACACATCATGCTGGGTTAAAACATCCAAAGAGGATGTACAGCTTTCCCAGTAACACTAGCAGAATTTCAGGGTTTTCCTGGATTTTCCTGGGCCCCATGCCTGAACCAAATATTCTGGCCAAGGAGTTGCACTATGGTCGTTGGCCAGGCCTGGGTCACTTGTCCCTTCCTCAAGCCCACTCAAGCCATGTGGACCAAGAATGGGGAAAAGCGGTTCTTCAAAGAAAAATCAAGGTGTAGACACTACAAGATGGATGAAGGGATGCCAGGAAGACAAAAGGAACAGGAACACCCTGTTCCCTATGATTGAAAAGAGAAAGAGAAAAACAAACAAAACAAATTTTCTAATTAATTTATTTGCTTATTGTTTGTTTCTCTCCCTACCTTCCAGAATGTGAATTCCATGAGGGCAGAAGTTTCTGTCTCTTTTGTCCACTGTTGTGTTCCCAGAGCCCAGAACTGTGCCTGGTGTATAGCAGCACTCAGCGAATCTTTGTTGAATAAATGAATGAGATCATATGAGTCTCAGTGGTTTTTATGTTCTCTGTGCTCTCTTCTCATTTCTGTGCTCTGTATTTTAAAGTATAGTATTAGACAATCTAATATATTTTGCTTATTCCTTTACAAGCTTTTAATTGTTTCCCTTTCATTCTCATTTCTTATAGTGCTTCTGACTTCAATGTTGTTCAGAAGAATGAATGCTGCTATTATCTAAAAATGTGTTTAAATTATCTTTTGATAACGTGTGTAGATGAACCAGCTTCATGGAAACGCAGAACAACACGTGCACCCACACACACAGATACACCCGCAATAACGACAAGCTATGCACTGTAGTTTTATAGCAATTCTCATTGTAGTTTGTGCCAGAGAAATAACAATCCCCTGTGATCAGAGCTTTATTTTTTTTTTTAATGCTCAGCTGTCATTAACATAAAGGTTTTCTAATTTGCTTTGTCAGTTTTGTACTAGAAAAGGCAAAAGAAGAATGAAAACCAATTCTGACATATAAAAATAAAATGTTTACATCTAATTGAAAATATTTTATAATGGTCAGAGGCTAGTTGTGGCTTTCTCAAAGGATCCCAGCCTTCGAGTCTGGCAACCTAGTAGAATCTGACCTTTTTGTATACTTTTCCCTCTACTGGGCAAAAAATATAAGTACTCTTTTTTCCCTTAACCTTATTTCCTTTTTAATTTATGAGATGTTTTCCCACCCCTCCACAATCTCATGCCCCTCTTTCCAAAAGCCTGACATACTGCCCACTTTTCAATAAGAAAAAGTTAATGTAGCTTTGTCCCATTTCTCCTTTTGTCATGGTTGCCAAATTAAAATTACTGTGTTGAGTTTAAGGCTTGTGAATTTACATATATAAATATATTTGCAGTCTCCTTTTTTCCCCTATAATCCTAATTTTATATTTTTGTTTTCTTTACATTTTGGTCAATAATTTTGGTTATATTACATAATACTTCAAAGCTTTTATGGAAAAAATAAGTTATAAATGACTCAATTAAAATTTTAGAGTATGTTTATGTGCTGATCACTGTAACATTCACTAGGAGTGATGTGGAAGACCTGAGCAAAGGATGAGACCTCCCATGCTCTTGAAGAGTTTACAATCATATTTGTTGAATGGGACCAGTGTGGATCCAAGGACCAGGGTGGATCACTCTGTCATAGGATTCCAGAGATCATGATGGCTGTTGGTTACTCAGAAAATGACTTACAACCTTTTCAAATAGGAGAAGCTCCTTTTAATGTCAAAAGATGCTACAAACCCAATATTAGTCAGGATAGATTAAGCTATGTGGCAATAACAAATAACTTCAAAATGTGAGCAACTTAGAACTACCAATTTTATTTCTAGGTCATACTGCACATCCATCCTGAATCCATGAAGGCTACCAATCATTGTGACCACTCTGGCAGCCAGGCTAATGAAGCCACCATCATCTCTGATCACTGAAGTAGAAGAAAGAGCGGAATTCTGGAGGGTCTCCCACTGGCAATCAAAGCCTGGTTCAGAAGTGACAGTCATCACTTGTACTCACAACTCATTCACCAAAACTAGTCACCTGGCACCACCCAACTACAAGGGGGCCCAAATATTCAGCCCTTGTATGGGCTCAGAAGGAGGGGAGAACTGGAAATATTGGCTAAATGCACAAATGAGCATCACAGAGGTACCTGCACGATGGTGGTTGTCAATTTTTAACATTGGTCATTTGAGAAAATACATAATGATAAAAAAAGTTGCTATGAACTCGAGTAACACTTTAAAAGTAATTTATATTGCATGAATCATTATTAATAGCTAAGTAAATGTAACAAGACTAGAACATTTTTATAAGAATTAGTACCAGGAAAGTAACATCACCAGGATTATTTTTAGGGAGAGAACTCCCTTTGGGAAACTAGCCTGATGATTACAGGGAAGGAATGGTGGGAATGTGAGGCAGGCACTCTTCCCCATAATACAGATGGAAGAATTTAGAGTTTTAGGAGGCAGTACAAGATGATAAAAGGAAGGAGCAGTGGGAAAAAGCAGAGAGAAGAGAGAGAGAGACAGACAGAGAGAGAGACAGAGAGAGAAGAGGGGTTAGCAAATGGGAAGAAGGATTGGTTACCTAAAATGATTTTCTTCCTTTGACTCCCCCCCAACCCACCCACGAACATCAGTAATAGTTAGTAAACTTATAAATGCAAGATATGAGTATATTCTGGTTGTGAAAACTAAAGAAGGAGGCACATTTCATGCTGGACTGAAGTAGCAAATGTCTTATACATCCTGTAATGATGCAGGGGACTTGAGACAGAAGAGGACTAGAGAACACAAATTGTTCAGAAGTTTGCAGACGTCTTGGAGAGGGCTTTAGGTGGCCTGGCCATAAACTGCCAATTTTATGTAACTCTTGAAGGTTCCCAGTTGACATTTTTATTAATTAATATTACATATTGTAACTAATTAACATTATTTTTATATGCACTTAAACCAATTTGTGCATTAACTTATTCATTTAAGACTCATTGACTGCAAACAAGACTCTGAAGAACATGATAAAGATTCCTTTCACTTATGGAGCTTATCACTACTCAGGAGAGGCAGAAGTTAAATCCATATGGAATAGATTTATATTATTTATTTATTCTTTAATAATGCTCAATGGTTATAGATTTATAGACCCAGCCCATAGGTTCTATGCATTGGGAACCATAATACCAGGAATTTAGGCTATTCCTTAGCAGGCCTGACATGGAAGGACCTAAGGGTATTTCTACCAAATTCAATTCTTCTCTTTTCTGAGAGTGCTCAAAGGGTTTTATCCAATGCATACGAGATCCATGCTGGATAGTTAGCAAACATGACGAAGGAGAGAAGTTACATTTGAGGAACTGAATATATCAATTAAATAGAGATTTTAAAATAAACATTTAAAAAATGTTTGGGAATAATGGAATCCACAAATCAAGATTTAGATTATGTATAAAAAAGGACAGACAAGTTTGAATAAGAAACAGACAGATATTCTAGAGATGAAAAATACGGTCACTGAAAAAATAATTTAAAAACACTCAATAGGGAGGTTCAAAAGGGGCTTAAATACAGTTGAATGTGGAATTAGTGAATTGAAATATGGATCAGAGGAAATCAATCAAAACAGAGCTCAGAAAGTAAATAGAATATTTAAGTATGAAAAAGAACATAAGATCCAGGGAGAAAAGAGAGTTCAATTTAAATAACAGTGATTACGTAAACAAGGCAAGACTTGGTGAGGGCAGGAAATGATGGGCAGTAATTATTCATAAGTGAAGAAACAAAGGAGCTCTTAGAGTAAAGAAACAGAGTGCTGTACAAAAATAGGTAAAAAAAAAAATCTCTTATTCGCATCACAGTAAAGTTACAAAATACCTATGAAAAAGAAGATTTGAAAAGCTGTCAGAGAGAAAAGACAGAGTCAGTAAAGAAATGACCATCAGATTTATTGCAGACTTCTCATCAGCCATAATTGACATGATAGGACAATAAAATTACATCTTCACAGTGCAAGGAGAAAATAACTGTCCATCTAGTAGAAGTCTCTACTTACCTATACTGTGGTCACACAAAGTGAGGGTGATACAGGACATTTTCAGTCACATGGAGACCAAGCACGCGTGCCTTTCACAGATACTCATTGAAAGAACTACTAAAAGATTACCCTTCAGCAAGAACAAAAGTGAACCCGGAAGGAAGGTTGCAAAAAGCAATGATTCGAAAGAAAGAAAAGGCTGAAAATAAATGAACTAAGTATAGAATTTAAGTAGTTTTTTTAAAAACAAAAAGGAAGATTTGGAGAAAAGAATTAATAGAGATAAAAGCTGAATATAATAAAATAGAAAACAAGGAACAGTAGGAAAGATAAATAAAAATTTTTGAACTACAAATGAAAGTAAAGTAAATATATGACAGAATTTAATCCTGAAGAGAAGAAGAAGAAGAAGAAGAAGAAGAAGAAGAAGAAGAAGAAGAAGAAGAAGAAGAAGAAGAAGAAGAAGAAGAAGAAGAAGAGTGGCAGGCGACTTGTGCAAATAATCATCAAAGTGATTGAAAAGCTAATTAGATAAACTTTTAAATTCAATTTTCTAATGAAAAAGCTCAGAACCCAGCAAGTGTATACAACTTTTGAAGAACATGTTATTCCTAAGTTATTTATTTTTTCCAGGTCAAATGAAAAGATGGAAAACTTCCTGATTCATTTTAAGCAACTAATATAACATTAATACCCAAACCTGATAAAAATATTCTGAAAATGAAAACTAGAGAATGATTATACTTAGGGATATCAATACAAGCCATTCTAAATAAAATATTTCTAAACTGAATAGAGCAGTCTATTAAAGTAATAATACAATACAGTTAGATAGGCTTTATTCCAGAAGGAATGCCTTAATGTTAGACTATCTATTAATTCATTTAATCAATAGACCAGCAGAAAACAAAACAAAATCATCACAACAGTTCCTCTATGTAACATTTGAAAATATTAATGATCTACTACTGATTTAAAAAAATCGTAGAAAACTAGAAATAATGAGAAACTTTCTTTACCTGGCAAAGAATACATATTCAAAAACAATAGCTCAAAGTTCATGGATGCATTCCCATTAAAATCAAGAATAATACAAAAATTCCTATGATGTTTAGCATCATTGAGCATTTTTGTGAAGTCTAGCCAATGTAACAGATACACAAAAAATTATCATAAAGGAGGATATAGAGTAATCATTATTTATAGGTGATGTGGACTTCTACCAAGAGAATTAATGAGACCATCTTGAGCTAATATATTTAAATAATGCAACAAGCTAAAAATAATATCATAAGTTTGCTCTACTCTATGCCATCAATCATTAGTAAGAAAATATATTGGAAAATGTTCCTGTTTAAAATAGTGAAAATAAAATTAGGGAAAACATTACCAAGACATTTTTAGGTTTATATTAATTCGAAGGAGGAATAAAAAGACAAATGTCTGAATTGAGTCTACTCCAAGGTATATAAAGGACTTCTTGCAACAATATGGGAAGACTAAATATTATAATGGTAAGCAATCTCTCTCAAATTAAGGTATAAATTTACCACAACTCCAAATGAATGTCCCTTTGAGATTTTTGGGAGATGTGGGTAGGATCAATAAATGATTTTTAAAATGACACAGAATAAATAAGGGCTGGTTGCCAATAGCATCTTGGGGATAAGGACATAACATGCATTATCTGATTTAATCTTTACGAAATTTTAAGTCTAAACTTAAGCTCAGAAAGGTTACATAATTTTCCAATGGTCACACCTGGGTGGAACTGGGACTCCAACATGAGTTGAAGATCTTTTTCCAGAAGCTGAGATTTTTAAAAACCGTGCTATATATTGCAAGAGCAACAGCCATTTAAATATTTTGTATTAAGAATATGTAGAACCTAAAGGAAGAAACAGTTTCCACTAAGTGCTATTATTCACATTCCATTCCAAAGTCTTTTAAAAAAGGGATACGTAAAGTTTTTCTTTACCTACCCATTAAATAGTGGTCTTACAGAAAACTGTTTATGACATATGGAATGATCCACTTTTATGGATCATTCTGTTTTGCAATGTTTTTATATATGACATATATAACATAAAATGATATTTTCAGCTTTTTATGTGAATATACATTTTTATATATTATATATACAATGCATATTTATATATCATATATACATATATTTTTATATATTAAAAATATAATTATAATATATGTATTCCATTATCTATAAATGAATATTAATGCTATAAACGTTAACTAAGTGGCTAATGCTGAATAACTTTTAATCTTTTTTGTTTACAGTTACTTCTTTCAAAAGTTGTAACATTCCAAAAAGCACGGCTCTTTTTAAGCTGAAAAACACAGGAGGCTAACTGGTTTCCCCAATATAGGTTCATAATGAAAAATGAAGCCAGTAATTTTTATCTGCCACCTGAAAAACAGTAGCATTAATAAAGTTATTTCGGGGATTTTATTTGTGAAAATTGTCAACTCCAATTCGCTTGATCTTTAGCAGTTATGTAAGTGTAAGGTAAAAAGAAACAATGATTTAAATATGGTAATCAGGTGACATTATAGCAGGCGTTTATTCCGCCAAAGGGTCAGGTCCGCTTCCAAGGCTATTGTAACAAGTCCTGATTTTCGTGCTAACGTCGAGGAGAATGTGGTCCTGTTTGGCGGTGGGCTGCTAGCCTACCTCCTACTCCTCCCTCCGCAATGCCAACGAAACACTCCACTGATAAGCAGGGTCCTTTATCTATAGGAAGGTTCTGCTGGTTTGTTTGAAAATGCCCAGCGATTCTTGTTCTTGCCACGCAACTCTGCACGTTAACATGCGTCTTAGCAAGACCTTAAATGCTGACTTCCACGCGGCCGCACTTCGGCTACGCTCTCAGTATTTCCTTTTTTGTTTGTTAGCTATAAAACTGAACACATGGGACCGAGGGACTTTGGCACAGCTCCAAATCACAGTGAAACGCATCCCGAATTGGCCCTTTGCCCAAAGGTATAATTTTCAGCTGTGAGTTGCCCTTAATTTTGAAAATCATCTTTGTAGCTTCAGATTTTTCAGGGCAGGAGAAGCATTGTGTCTGCTCTCCAGGCATCCAGCATTAAAAAAAAAAAAAAAAAAAACAAAAATAAAAATGCAGTATCGTGGTTTCTTTTTGCATCAGATCAGACTTCTTTAAGCTAGAGGATTCAACATATTCAGAAAATTCAAGTGTAATTGATACAAATACCTTGTGCTTGCTGGCTGTAAGTATCTCAGTAGTATGCAGGTTTCTTTAGGTCATTTGATCTTAGTTCGTTGTTTCAAGTTTATTAGTGAGATATTTTAAATCTAAATTTCTCTGCCTTTATGAATAGTAAAAGCATCAGTTTCAATTATGTTGTTGTAAACAACAAATTATTCCGTGATTAAGGATAACAATTGACAATACACATATTTGGTAAACATACATGCCTGTGCGTATAAAACATCAACAATATGCTAATGCGTGGTATTTTGTAAGACTACCAAGCACAGGGACTTTCCAAACAGCAAGTTGATATTTGTTTCTATGAATAAAGTCTTCTAATATGTCTTAAACTCCATCAGGCAAATGATAGTCCTAATCAGTTGAGATTTGTTCTTCTTTGAGAAGATAATGCCTTTAGTAACTTGAACCATTTTTATAGTTGCTACTTTGCTTTTTGTATTTATTAGAAGATGTGATATTTTTCTATTTTACCAAGTTCAGCTTATATCTGGCAAGTCAATTTTTAAACAATCTGAATTATGTTAGCTAATCCTATATATCTTTTATCCCCCAAACTGAAAAACAAATTACACAATTAAAGATAATTACATACCTTTTCTTATTATTAGTTCTGCAGCAAATATATATGGTGTTCAGAATCAGACATACCTGGTTTCTGATACCCAGTTAAAAAAAATTAAACCTATGCAGAACACATCAGCAACTGCCAAAAATATGATACTTAGCCTGTGTGAAGCATGACATATATTCTCTGAGCCTCAATTTCCTTATCTAAAAACATAAGAAAATATTTCTTCTTTGTGAGGTTGTTGTGGGGAGTCATGAGATAAATGTGAATAGGTCTAGTGTAGGACTTAACAACATTTAAAAATGTAATTACTGTTTTTCTTTTCAGATTATGAAAGGAATAGAAAAGCTTGCCACAGAGAACTGAAAAAAATAAAAGACAGGCATGGTGGAGCATGCCAGTAGTCCCAGCTACTCAGGAGGCTGAGGCAGGAGGATGACTTGATCCCAAGAGTTTGAGGCTGCAATGAGCTATGATTGTGCCACTGCACTGCAGCCTGGGTGACAGAGTGAGACCCCATCTCTGAAAAAAAGAAAAAGAAAAGTAGAAAAAAAATCACCATCGCCATACCATCCACTTTTTCCTGGCCTTTTTCCTAACATATTTTTTGTAGTTGAGGTGTTGCTCAATATAAAATTTTATATTTTGCTTTAATTCAATTTACTTTGTAACACCAGCATTTTCTCATGTTATTGCATGCTCCTTACAAACATCAGTTCTAGTGTCTGCGTACCATTTCCCTATTGTTGGATATGTTGTTTCCAATGTTTTGTCTTGTAGACAGTAGCATGATAAATATCTTCGTTTCTAACTATTGTATTTCAGATTGTTCTCTCAGAATAGATTATACTTGTCCCATCTGTTCTGTTTTCCATGTTTCCACCTTTTTTGCCTTCTTTTGGATTAATGAGTTTTTTATGATTCCATTTTGTCTCTTTATTGGCTCATTTGTTACATAACCTGTTTGTTTCTTTTAGTGGATGTTTTAGTATCAATAGTATAGATCTTGAACTTACCACAGCCTGCCTTTGGGTTCTATTTTACCACTTTGTGTATAGTATAAGAACTTCAAAATAGTATATACCCATCCCTCCCTCCTGGCTTGTGTGCTATTTTTGTCATACGTTTTCCCTCTACATATGTTATAAACATCACAATGCGTTGTTTTTAATAATCAACTCTGTTTTAACGATATTTTAAGAGTAACAAAATTCTTTTATATTTAGTTATATATTTACTATTTCTGTTGTTCTTCATTCCTTTGTATAGTTGAGATTTTCATCTAGTATCATCTATGATTTTCCATCTGCCTGATGGACTTTCTTTAACATTTCTTGTGGCGCACATCTGCTGGGGTGATGCATTCTTTCAGCTTTAGTATGTCTGCAAAAGTCTGTCTTTTGCCTTCATTTTTGAAAGATTTTTCTGCTGAGTATAGAATTCCAGGTTGACTTTTTTTTTCCTTTCAGTACGTTAAATATGTTGCTCCACTAACTTCTGGCCTGCATTGTTTCTGACAAGAAGTTTGTTGTCATTCTTATCTTTGTTCCCCTACATAATGTGAGTTTTTAGTTTGGCTGCTTTTGAGATTTCTCTTCGCCTCTGGTTTTCAGCAATTTCAATATGATATTACTTGACATAGTTTTCCTCAGGTTGTGCCTGGAGTTTGTTGAACTTAGATCTCTGGGTTTGCAGTTTTTATCAAATTCAGAACATTTTCAGCCAGCCCATTTTCTTCGAACATTTTTTTCTGATCTCTTGTCCTAACCTCTGGG